>VZUI01077469.1:0-27180 GCA_013401135.1 Cettia cetti
CTTTTTACTACCCTTTGTGGCTTGTAATTCCTCTCTCAGTGTTGGAAGTTTTTCCCATGGACTAAAGTTGAAGCCATTGTCCTTCTGGGCTGTGTACCAGGGTCTCCAAGCCCCCTGTACAGATTCCAGACTCCCCTGTACAGGTTTCAAACCCCCCTGTACAGGTCTCTGTCTGTCCAGGGTATTCAAAGCAATGCCCTGGACTCCAACAGATACCAGGAAAAATAATGGCTTTTCAAATACTTCACATTGCAATGGCAATTAATGTTTCTGCTTTGATGTTTGGATGAAGCTGGAATTACAGTGCCATGACACCAGTTTTAAGACAGCATTTCCCCAAAAAATGAACTTCTTGAAATGGCTGAAGCACTACATTCATAAAAAGGAAAAACCCCCCACCCCACAACTTCAAATAAATACCCTTCTAAGTACCAGGAATCAGATCCTCAGTTAATATAAACCCCTTAAATAGAATGGATTTAAGCAATTTACAGATATTGAGCACCTTCACTTCAGAATAAATAGAAATTAAAGTAACAATTTTTTTCTATGCCTTCCTTTTCACAATTCATTGTGTTTTGATGTTTCCTAAGGACTGATATAGAAAGTAATTTCTTTCTTGGATATTGTGCAACACAGGAATCCAGAGTTCCTTCTCAGCAAAATAGGAATAAAAGAAATTTTGGAGCTACCTACAGCTTTAAATAGTCTCCTCTCACTAAGAAAGCCTCCCCTTTGTACTTCTAAGATGGGTAATAAAGTGATAAAATTCATTTCCAAGAAATGGAAATGACAGATGAGAAAATGCACTGAAAATTGTTTGTATCAAACTGAAGAACCCACTTAAACCACTGTGTCTGGGTGTATTTATGTATCTATCAAATTTTACCTCCTGTGTGCCCCATTAAGTTATTGCAGTAAATATGATATCCAAATGTCATGATTTGATCAGAACTTACAGCCTGAGTGTCCAAATGGGGCACAAATAGGATGCAAAGAACACAGCCAAGATCCCATTGATTTAGCAGTAAGAAGGGGATTGTATGTACTATGATCTGTCCTTCTACCTCCATTGGAACCCCACACTTTCTGTTGAGGCCATGCACTTTAGTTCCTGAATTTGTGCCAAATATTCTGTCAAGGCTGAAGTCATTGAATCTGAGGTCATCTAAGCCAGGCCCTTACCTTCTCCAAACTGGCAGAAGTCTTCTTACTTCAGCCAAGGTAGGACAGTCAAGACTGCATGAAAGTGAGACTGGCAGGGTTTCTGGAGAACTCCTGTCTCTTTTACTATTGCACACATCTCTCCAACAGAATACCATTCATGAACTGGAAACACTCCATCTGGGAATCATATTCCGTTTCCTGTCACTGTCCTATCATGCTGGAAAGCTGTTTCAGAGTCTGACTACTCTGTTGGTTTGAAAAAGTGAAGTAAAAAGGCACTTGAAGTAACAACACTGCCCTGAAAGGAGGGCCAAAAAACTCTATTATATCATTTCAGTTTGCTTCCAACACAAAGTCTCTATTTAGTAGGCATCAGTCCAGCTCGTCCCTAACTATTGGTAATAGTAACTATTGCCATTTCTCTAAATAGAGTGAAAATTTCAAAATGTGTCTTATCTAAATTCCTTCAGACATTTTAAATGTAATTGCAACACCTAAAAATATTTCTCCTACCTCACTTGCTGCTTGAAGATATGTGACCATGTAAGGGAGTGCAATTTGACATGTTCCCACATGCTAGGAGTGTCACAGCAGCAAATCTCTTAGCCTCCAGCAAGCACCAAGTCATCTGCTTCACAGTGGATTACATTAAACCACATCACCTTGCATTTGCCTCATACACAGATATTTAACTCAGATTAGCAAATAAACTGATTTTGCCTCTAAGCCTTTAGACAAGAGGTCTTAATGGAGTTTTGCACCTCGAGTCAGCTGCTGTGATCTGCCTTTTCAAGACATGCCAGCAATTCAGCATGTTCTGAGTTTAGGCCCAGGAAAGGGCTACTCCCCAAAGGCCCATTGCTAAGGAAAATGCACAAGCTGTCTACAGACCCATGGGATGAATGAAAATGGTTCACTCACAACTTATGCACCATCTCATGACATCTCAGACAGATGGATAGGCTGGAATTAGTTTACGTAGAGCAGGAGTTGGGTTCTTTTGTTCAGTGTATCTGCAAGGTTATGTTGATTTGCTGCTGAGTGTTGTTTTGTGGAAGAATGGCCACTGCATTCTTTCCAGGGCCAGTAAATCTGCAAAACTTGGTGCATGAGATAGAAATTTCCATCAATACTGTGTATTAGTGTCATGACATGCAAAAGCTAGACTCTTTTGTTTAAACATTAAAATAAGCACCTTTTGCCTCAAAAGGGACTGTGACAATTAATTGGACAAAAATAATTTCCTGGGATCTGAAGTTACAATGGCAGCCACTTAGCTGAATGCAAGTGAGAAACATGACAGGTGAATGTTGATCACAGATAAAGTTTTACCCAGTAAAAGCTAAAGTAATATTAAAGTAGTGCTTGATTAACAATATCACATTGTTAAATAATGTGTAAAATTGTTTTTTACCTTGTATAGGATAAGCATTCTCAGGACCATGTTCATCTTACTGCACTTCAAAATCACAGGGTGCTGTAAGGGCAATTACCATCCTTTGCCTCTGATGTGCACTTTTGAAGCACCACAATGATCACAGTTAAAAACACCTTCAATTCCTGGATTTCTAAGATATATTTTCCATGTTTCACTCAGGTCTTAAGCAATTCCCAAAAAAAATCTCTGTTCCCTATAATTCCCTGAATTCCCTGAATTGCTCTGTTCCCCAGCAATTCCCTGAAATCTCAAGTGCCCTTGAGATTTCAGCATGAAACATAAGTAGAAATTTAAACTTTGCCTTCTATACCAATCTACCTCTGCTGCTCATTCCCCAACAGAGAGATCACAGCTGAGGCAGGAAACTGCAAACGCTGGGGGTAGATTTGCCTCTCCAATGGTACACATACACTGAAGAGGAGGCTGCCCTTGCTTGTCAGCTAGGTCCCACCACAGCAGCATGGGCCTAGACAGACCTTGCTGGATTTGCTTCCAAAATAAAATCTCTATTTGCAGACTTTTTGGCGTTAGAACTTTGCCCCGTAACCAACATGTACCTTCTGAGGCAGCAACCCACCCATTTAAAAAAAAAAATAAAAGGAAGATAAACCAAACCCAACTCTGGGTTTTGGTTTAGGTGCTAACCTTCTCCTCCCTCCAGCCACATGTATTTTGGTCACTGGCAAGCATAGAATCATAGAACCATAGAATGGTTTTGGTTGGACTGGACCTTTAAGATCATGTAGTTCCAACTCCCTTGCCACAGGCAGTGACACCTTTCACCAGACCAGGTTGCTCAGTGCTCCGCCCAGTCTGGCTTTGAGCACTTCTAGGAATGGGACATCCACAATTTCCCTGGACAACTTGTTCCATCACCTCGCCACCCTCTCAGTAAAGAATGCCCAGTGAGCACTGTGATGGGGCCCTCCTTGTATACCCAGCCCGCTTCCTCAACCTCAGAGGCCCCGCAGCTGCATCCTCAACTTGGTGAGGGAAGCAACCCCCTTCAGCCTTCCCTCCAGCCTGGAGACACCGGCTCCCTGACACCTCATAGCCAACCCACTTCCATATTCCCCCATGCGTACTCATACACCTCTCAGTCCTGGTGTGTGAATCACAGAAGGCTTTGAGTTGGGAGAGACCTTAAACACCACCTCGTTCCAACCTCCTTACATGGGCAGGGGCACCTTCCACTGGGGAAGATTGCTCCAAGTCCCATCAAACCCAGCCTTGAACACTGCCAGGAATGGTGCAGACACAATTTCTCTGGGCAACCTGTGCAAATGCCTCACCACCCTTACAGTAAAGAATTTCTTCCCATTATCTAATCGAAATCTACTCTCAGTTTTAATCCACTCCCCCTTGTCCTGTCACTAGGGGGAGTGTAAAGTCTCTCTCCATCTTTCTTGTGGCTCCCTTCAGCTACTGAAGGCCACATTTAGGTCATCCCGGAGCCTTCTCCAGGCTGAATAACCCAAATTCTCTCAGCCTTTCCTCATGGGAAGAGGTGCTCCACTCGTCTGATCAACTTTGTAGCTTCCTCTGTACTTGCTCCAACAGTTTTATGTCCTTCCTGTGCCGTGGACCCCACAGCTGGATGCAGCACTGCAGGTGGGGTCTCACCCGACCGGAGTGGTGGCCCTTCCACAAGGGAGGAATGACTGTGATGTTGGTATTTTTAAAAAATTTTAAATATCGGTGTTTTAAAGGCAGAACGCTCCACACGTTATTCCCAAGCGCCGGTAAGATGCCGGGCGTGCCGAGGCTGCGGGGGGCGGGAAGCCCTGAGCCCGGCCGGCTCCGTGAGGGGCGGGGAGCCGGGGCTGCCGCCGGCGGAGGAAGTCGGCGCTCGGCCGGAAACCGGGATGCGGAGGGCGGGGAGGGGGCGTCGCCGGGGCCCCGCCGTCCGCCGCGGCTCTGGCCGCCGCGCCCATGGCCCAGCGGGCGCGCAGGGGACGGGGGCAGGACGAGGAGGAGGGGGCAGAGGAGGGGGAGGCGGCGAGGGACAGCCAGGCGCGGGCCAGGAGCCATGCGGAGCCCGCGGCGAGCGGCGGCAGGACCCAGGACCGGCATGAGAGGAAGCGGAAGAGGCAGGAGGCGCAGCAGCTCCAGAAGATTCAGCACCTGGAGTCTTTGTAAGGAGCGGAGGAGGGGAGGCTGCCCGCGGCTCCCGCCCCGGCTCTGCCCTGAGCACAACCGCCGGCATTTGGGGCTCGTTTCCATTGCAGGGTTTGGGGTTTTTTGGGGGGGTGGTGATTATTCTTCCACTGTTCCCTTAAGGGTGAGTCGGCAGAAGGGCTTTGGGGGCCACTTGCAGAGTTGCTTAGTGACTTAGGAAGGGCTTGTTGGGGCACAGAAGGGGCTCTCCCGGGTTCCTCCAAGTCTGAGAGATGCAGCAGAGGTTGTTCCACTAGAATGGACTAAAAAAAAAAGGAAAAGAAATTGGGACTAAAAGGTATTGTAAAAGGCTTATGTTATTTCACTGAAAAGGAATTATTGTTTTAATGGAATAAAAAGGTCAGAAGGTACACAAGAACATGATTTCGGCTTTTTTTTTCTTTTCCGCGTGGAAGTGATAATCAGTTTGTTATTAAATGCACCAAAGAGCACTCCGAAGTTATTATAAAGATGGAATGAACATACTTTAACCATATTTTCTCTGCTGTTCTTATTGTATTAGTATGATTGTGCCTAGCAATCCTATAGCTATGTAGGGGTGTATGCGTGTGCACAGCTAAGCCAATGAAATATCGCCTATGCCATCAAACTTACGGCCTAAAATGACGCACAGCCAGTGCAGATATCCTGAGTTAATATGTGGATAATGTCTGGAAAGTCATGTTGAAAAGAGTCTTTCATAAAGCAGATTTTGAGACTCTGGGCTTGCACAGTGTTATTGTGCCATTGAAAAAATAAAACCAAAAAAATCTCCATTCTCTTCTAAGATCACTCTACACTTTCACTAAGGCAGCAGTTTACAGGAAACAATGTATTTGTTTAAATACAGATGAGATTTCAAGGAGGGAAAATCCCAATACGAATTCAGTTATACAGACCTCCATCTTTCTAAGTAATGTGTATTTTTTATCTCGAGGACCATTTCATATTGCCTTGGCATTTAACTGCATAGCACATTAATTTTTTTGGTTGCTCTGTGCTGTGTGTAGTACCTGTTTGCTACTTAGATTTTAACATGTTTTATCTACTGTTAACCCCAAAGAAATGCTGCAGAAAATACGGTACTTTGGCCAGTAGGACTCTGTCTTTAGGTTTAATACACAGAAGATGATGAAATTATTATATATTAGGTTTGGCTGGCAAAGCTAGATGTAAGGAACAGTCTGACTTCACATTTTCAGCTGACCATGTCTATAATTCAGCAGTGCTGGAGAAACGAAGTTTGGAGACCTTGGGGAGGGGTGTGGCAGAAAAAGAGGAGAGAATTATGCATGTATGGTAACTGAAGCTAAATCAAATATACCACATATCCCCATGAAGTAGTTGTGCTCCCACAAGAATCTGAAGGATGTTTGCAAGAGACGTGTACTAATTTGATAAATGCTGTCTCTCAGCTTGCTGTATCCGTGTTCTGCTGTAGTTCTTAGTTATTAGTTATAGGGTTAAATTTAAGGAAAAATGTGAGCTGAAGGTTTTAACTCAATACCACTGAAAAACTCTATTTTTTCAATTTATTTGTCTGTGCTAAGCTGCAGAATAACAATATTTCTATTGCTTTTCAGCTATGAGAAACCTCCCCCTGGGCTAATTAAGGTTGGTAATAGCAGTAATTTTTTAGGATTATGGGGGATCTTCACAAAATGTGTTCTTTAAGTGTTTAAGTGTCTGTATTACCTACATAAATTACAGAGAGAAGTAAGTGCTTCCCAGGAAAAACTCAGAGAATCATTACAAGCTGACCACTTTGTCTTGGTGATCCAGAGTGAAATGCCCAGAATCAGACAGAAGGAGACCAGGTCTTTCATCATCTCCTAGCACACTTCGTGCAGTATTTAATAGTGTGGCTAGAGGCCAGTTGTTTATGGAAAGCAGATTTTGGGTTTGAATGACATCTTTTCAGGATTCTTCTCTATTGCTTAAGCCGAAATAATTCTTTCATCATAATCATTACTTTAGCCAAATTTATATACCTAAAGCTATGCTTCTAGCCTGAAAAATAACTGCTCTGTGTTGTAAAGGCTTCTTTGTAATTGCTATGTCTCACTAGCTGGAAGAGGATGACAAAGTCTCTGCTTTGTGTAAAGTTTTCATTTCTATTATTTATTTAAATAAGTTACTAAAATGGATGGGAGGGAATGAAATTCCTGTGCAGCAAAGTTCTGGCTGCAGAATTCAAGGGTGAGAAAAAAAGAAAGGGTCAAGTATTTTAGATCTTCTGTGTGTTACAAGGAAAAAAGGTAATGGGGGGAATATGTATCCTGTTAAGTGGAGGTCTGTACACTTGAAGCATTAATTCTTACAAAGTTAAAAAAAGGAAGTTATTTTATTTTCCTTATCTTTCCTCTTTCTTTTTTGTAGGAGAATGAAACGAAACCAGAAGACTGCATACCTGATGTACCAGGCAATGAAGGCGCACGAGAATTCCTGGCACATGCCCCAACAAAAGGGCTTTGGATGCCTTTGGGAAAAGAAGTCAAAGTTATGCAGTGTAAGGCTGAAAAGATTCTGGATGTCATTGGACCTCATATATCCATCCATTTATGCTGGGGGAGGGCAGAATGTCTGGTGGACAGATGACAAAGTCCAGGTAGATTGACGTCATATTGATAAAAAAGCAACCAGCATCTTGAAGGCTGTAATAGCTTTGTATTCTATGGACATTACATTTACCAGCATACTAGTTGTATCTCTCCGTTTCTTCCAACAGATTGAAAATATTTTGCAGAAATGTGGTTTTGCCTTTTTATGCTTCTCTCTGTCTCAGAGATGCAATTCACTGCTGCTGTTTGTTTTTTTTAAGGTTGGAGATGTAAACGTTATGGACACAGAACAGGAGATAAGGAGTGCCCATTCTTTATTAAAGGCAATCAGAAATTGGAACAATTTAGAGTAGTGAGTACCAGTATTGTAGTATTACTGCTTGTATTTTTTAGTACTGATAATGCATAATCTTACAACTGAAGATAAGCCTATTAGATGATGCTTTATCCAGGACTTTTCCTCTGTCTCTAGTATAATATAGATGCTGAAAAATCTCCTAATAAAGAAAAAGCTACAGATGTGGTTGGATGTTTGACTACTTTGCAGAAAATCTACTCTTCAAGAGGAAAATTAATAATTTTTTACATAAAAATTGGAAATCTTCAAGAACCTGTTTCAGCCATTGTATTCCTCTTTTTTTGTGATTAAAATGTCAACATAACAAAAATGTTTAGTCAAGCTTGAGCTGCCCACATTACAGCTGCTTCAAGCCTTCTGCTCTCGCTGTGAACAACCACATCATGAATGCTGTTGTCTAGGTCTGTAATCCAGTCATTGTCTACAAGTCTGATCTCTTGCTACATGAAGCTACATCTCAGTTCTGCAGATTCTTCCTGTGTGATCTCTTTAACTATTTCTTTTGCTATGCATTATTAACCTGTATTTCAAGCTGTCATCACTTCATGCCTTATGTTCTCATTTCTATTCTTGAAAAATGTAATCTTGGCTTAGTCTGTCCAGATTCTGCATTGGTACTTACTGTATGCAACTGCAAAGAGTATTTTTAGCTCTTTCCTTGACCAGACTGCCTCTATTCTTCATTTTCCTTCGGGCTTCTTTGTTGCATCAAACTCCTGTTGTGCGTGCAAGGCCCTTCATGGTGCATTCCCAAAATCTTTCATTTGCTACTGATATTTCAGTTCCCACCTCTGGTCAGCATCTGCCATCTCTCCTCTCTGTTGGACTTGTTTGCTTAATCTTCCAACAGAAATGAACACCCCACCTTTTTTTCTGCATTCTTGCATGGCATGAACCCACCTTAAATGTCTGCAAAGTTTATTTGCTGTCTTCCTTCACAGCTATCTTTTGCTGCAATGCCCATTTAGTTTGATTTAAGACGCAGTAATGGTAGCGCATAGCATGATAGGACAACTCCAACTTCATTATCCATGTGTCTTGCCTTCCTTGCTTCTGTATTCCTGTTTGTTTATATCCAAATTTTTTAAATGTACTACAGAGGTACAGCTCATTATTTTGAACTTGAGTATTCCATCTGTGTCTAGCTATTCCCACAGATTATGTGTGGGATTCTCATAGTTGGCTGTGATTGGAGAGGTAGGGAGATATGTACACCTAAGGAGAGTCCCCTTTGGAGATGTAGCTAGATAACCTTTCCCTAAAGCAAATACACCAGTTCAGGTGAACAGTGCTGAGTCTGACAGTGAATTAAGAGCTTGCTAAGCTTTTGATAAGAGCTTCTTGCATTTGGTTGCTTCGGTTTATTTTTTAGAAAATAAAGCCATTTATGATAACATTGTATTTCCTGTTTTCCATTTTAAAGGCACATGAAGATCCAATGTATGATATAATAAGGGAAAATAAGCGTCATGAAAAAGAAAAGAGGTGAGTGTGTCTGTAGTAAACTGCACTTTCAATTTAGTTTTTATTTTGGTAATGTGGCAGTAATGTATAGGTGACCTTTTTATAGAAGCTTACTTTTAGCTCAGAATATTTTTAATGGTAGTTTCTTTATGTTGACAGACTATTGCATTTCTACTTTTTAAACAATCACTCTTTAGTACTTCCAATCACTTTAATTCTTTAGCTTCTGTATTTTCCCCAAAATAAAGTTTGAAGGGCAGTTTTATGCACTTATGCCATAATATTCAGGTACTTAGGTGTGGTTTTGGTTTAGGCCTGAAAAAACAGTTTGATTTTTTTTCTTTCACTGATTTCACTGAGATGTTTTCTAAAGTTTGGTTTGTCAGAATGCTTTCAGTAGAAGTGAAGGGGGGGTTTAGAAAGCTAGTTCTAGGCACCTGATATTGCTACTTTTGTGAGGTCATTTTTTTAGTATATAAAGTGGCAGGTTTTGATTCTTTCTTGCTTGAGTTGCTTCAGTGGGATAACTGAACAAAATATAGGTAGCCCATAGAGCAGCACTCTTGGAGAGGAATCCTTGAAGAGGATACAGAAGACAAAAATAAAATAAGCAAATACTTTGTCCCTATTTGCCAGTAATCCTGGAAAGTTCAAAGGAAGGGTGCCTTTCAAAAATATTTCTGCATCCAGAGTAGAAGGATATTCTGTCAGCTTCACTGACATCCTCTCTGTATCAGCAGGGCAATGAATGTCGTAATGTCCTAATCCCAATATGCATCTCTAGGGACAAGCATAGAACTTCTTATCACCAGCTGGGCTGGCAATAACTGTTGCCTTATTATTTTGCACATATAAATAAGCCAATAAGCTAGTCTGCCGTTCCTATCCAATGGGATGGGAAGGCCCTGAAAGCAGAACATGTGCTTGTCTTAAAGGAGTTGCTTTTATCAGTCCACGATACTGTCTGTAACGAGGAAGTGTTCCCCTGCCCTTTGCATGAAGCTTCCTTTCCTCAAGCCAGGAATGAAAGGCAAAAGCTAGGATAAATTACTAGAGGTAGAGGAGAGCTAGAAAGGATTCTCATTCACATATTTTAAACTCAGGATACAGCAACTGAAGCAGCTCCTGGAGGACTCTACCTCAGAATCTGACAGCAGTGATGACAGTGATGAGGACAATGAAGATGGCAGCAGCTCAACTTCCTCAGAACATAAACACAAGAAGAAAAAGAGAAAAAAGGAAAAGAAAAAGAAAGAAAAAAAGAAGAAGAAAAAGAGAAAGCATAAATCATCCAAATCTAATGACAAGTCAGAATCTGACTGACAGCAGTCACCTCCCTACTTGTGAACTGAGGAAAGATCCAAAGAATGAGGAGGAAAACACCAGAAAGGGCTTTATTAAACTTGGAACATACATGTGTCTGCATACAGCATCCTACACTGGCATCCTCTTCTGTCCCTCTGCAGTCAGAAAGAAGCAAGCTGCATTAAACCATATCTCTGTGTTGTAAAACCCATGCTGAGAGTCATCCAGCTTGGTCAGAGGGGGCCTCTGCACTGCTGCCCGTGACCAGCAGCAGAAAGCGGCGACCACCAAGGGATCCCTGACAAACCTGCAGCATTAGCAGACTGTCTGTTGAAGTGTCTTTACTCCATGCAAAGCTTCATTGTAACAGGACTGCAGTTTGCACCATGCAGAGCACTGAGAGTTCCCTTACAGTGCTTATAATGAGCAGGTTGTACTGTATTTTTTTCTCCTCCGCATGTGTGCTGAAATTGTGTACTTATCCTAATATTGGCAGCTAGGGAAATAAAGATTGCTGCAGGGGAAAAAAGTAATTGAGGGGATTTACTTTAGGACAAAATTGCAGCATCATCAAGACTTGATTTTTTTTTTGTGTGTGTCTGTGTAACAAAATCTCAATATCACCACCATTTATACACAGGTCAGAAACATCTAAAGTGAAACATCTACAGTTTCTAAAACATAGAAGTGGGAGCCAAGTGTAATGATGTTAGATATTCAACTTAAATGTAAAGAGTTTAAAAAGGGGGAGTTTCACATAACAAATTAAAAATATTAATTTCTGCATATTCTTTAATATCAGTTGTTCTGATACAAGTTGAGGGAGGTTTCCTTTTTAAAAGGCTTGGGGTAATAAATTCCCACTTACTTTTTATGTTTACTAGATTAGATGAGGTAACTTTTTTTTTTAATCATCCCACAAGAATATAAATGTGTAAGGCTCTCAAAATGGTTTTCAACTATATGCACAGAGCAATAGTAAAGAACTTTTAACCAGGAGGACGAGGAAGTTCTGTGTACTTAGTAGACCTTACGTACTGACCACACTTTTCTTTTAAATAATCTTGCAGACTGAACCAGGAAGATGGAAATAGCTATAAAACAGCATTACAGTAACCAACTCTCTTTGAAACCTCAAGATACATTAGTACAGAGCTGTGTCTTGAGGAACTAGATGATGGATATTGGTACTGTGCAAAAAGAAAGAGAAAACTAGATTTGCTTTGAAGGAATTCTATAGAATTTAGTCTCTGGGGGGTATGCTAAGATTGAAAAAATAACCTCCACATGATAAACCTCTAATACAATACAATGAACATTAACAGCAAAGTCAAGGAACCATAGACTAAAATGCATATAAGATCTTTTTTATTTTCTTCAAAACCTTGGAAGAGAGGACAAGGGAAAGTATAAATTAAAATGCTTTAATGTTTTCTCTCCCTCCTACATGTCTTAGAGTGATTTAGTAAAAATAATCCCCCATTCCTTGCCAGTAATTCACAACATGTTCTGAGCAAAAACAAGCAAGGCCTACTTAAGAAAAGTTTGTGTATCATATTCCCAGAGCTTGAAGCTGGAGTTGTATTTTCACTTATATTTAGCGAATCTCTCTGTGAGGGGATTTACTGGTGACTCGTGGGAGTTCCTGTATCAGCAGCATCATCAAATTCTAAGGCCCTTGCTCTTTCACGAGGAAAGGATTTAACAGCTGAAGTAACATGGGGAGATCTATAATGGACTGATTCTCTTGGCCAGGTTGGACAGGGCTCTGAGCAACCTTGTCTAGTGGGAGGTGGCCCTGTGTGTGGCAGGGGGTTGAAACTAGATGATCTTTACAGCCTCTTCCAACCCAAACCATTCTAGGATTCTTGTATTGCCACACTTGGTGCTGAGATTAATGCATTTATAGATTATTGAACAGATGCTGGAAGCCTGATATTCACCTGAAGCATTCCAAAAGAACTCTTACTCAGGCTTGTCTAGAGCAGAGCTAACTGAAGAACTCTTCAGTTACTTCAGCTGTTGTCATTTAAGATTGTTCTGAAGCATAGTTTAATGAAAACAAATTCAGTTTTTCCTCTGCAATCCCCTTCTTTGTTAATGGAACTCTCTATTTGTATCTATCATTTATTATTTCAACAATTAAGAAAAATGTTAGGAGACCTTTTTAGGAGACCTAACTTGTATCAAACCTAATTTAAATGTTTGGGATGCCAAATCACTTTTCTATGCCTGACTAAAGGTCTGTTATATCAGTATCTTTGCAATCATGGTTAATAGAAGATGCTTCCACAGCAGAGCAGTGCAAACTCTGCTCTTATTTCTGTTACTTCACTCAAATGCTCTCTCAGCCTCTACTGCTGAGAGTAGCGGTGGTGGAAGTACTTTGGACCATGGGTTAGATTTTAGTATTTAGTGGCCATGGATATATATTTTCTTTTATATCCGCTCACTGCTTATAAACCTTGCCCTTTTCCTCAGCAATTAATTCTTCATGATCTATTGATTAGCAATTGGCTTTCACACTGCTTTGTACTACTTTAATTTTATACACCTTTAATCTTACACTGGAAGGTATATGAATAACTGATTGCTGTTTGTTCTCCCTATATAATTTCCAGTTTTATAAGCCTCTGTCATATCCCATGTAAAAGTCTTCAGTGCAACTCATACAAGTAGCATTTCAAATTTTCAGTAGACTAAGATTTATAGGAGCACTTTTAGCAGCCAGGGCTAGAGTGCTGAGAAGCCTGATTCAAGTCACCATTTGGCATTTTAAACAGTGCCAAAGCTGTCATTTAAGATAGGTCTTTTAAAAATATGTAGACTGGAGACAGTCTATGTAGGAGTAAACCCAGAAAGCAGGATAGAAAGTTATAGTCTTGAAAGACTAACCTTGTTTTTTAAATTATAACCATTTAATGGTTTAGTTCAAAAATTTTTTTTCCTGGCCTTCTTTGTAGATGTGTATTTCCATTTGAATGTTCTGTTGAAGCCCAAGTGATAGTAATAACATAACTATATAGTCCCATGAAACTAAATAAGTGTAAAATGGAGCTGAAACAAACCTCAAAGGCAATACAGCTTGCCAGGCCTTTTAACTTAATACTCTGCACCGTTTTTGTCAGAAAGGTATTTCAGGTGAAATACCCATGTTTTCCTTATTTCTTTGGCCATTCATTTAGTTGGGGTCTATAATCTTATTGAGTGAGAGAGCCAATGGCAGCAAGTCAGGGGAAGCTAAGGACTGTAAAAAAATAATGAATTTGTTTTTCCTTGGTATGCCTTCAGTTAGTGTGCCATGAGCGTTATGGGCTTTTGGGGTTTGGGGTTTTTTACCATTGGCTCTGAGCTTCCTTTGTTTGATTTTCATAAAATGACCTGTAGTTAGTATTTTCCAGTATAAGGCAGAACACCACACATTGTAAAAGGGAAAAAAAATTGTCATCCAGGTGCTACCAATTTGAAAATTAAAATACAGAATTAATACCTGGCAAGCCAGCAGAACCCACAGCTCCACATCAGCAGTTACACCACACCCACTTTGCAACAGAGGTTTCTGTTAGCTACAAATAATGATTTAGAAATCCTGAGCCACAGACAGTAAGTCTGTCCAAACAATGCTCTCAGTATGGCAATCCCAGAGGTCTCTAGGGTTTGTTGCTGGTGTGCCAAGCAGCAAATAGATTCTTCAGCTGCCTTTTAGGAGATGCTGCAGGAAGCATGTGAAAACTTCCAAGGCAATGCAGTACTGCGACAGTTACAAGCCTGCAGCACTGCCAGCTCTGCAGTGAGTCACTGGGCAGTCAGTCTGGCTGCAGTGGGAACAAAAGCTGACACGTATGTGCCTCTGCAAAACTAAATACCACTGTGCCTTAGTTACCTGGCTGAACAAAAAGAGCCTAGGCTTGAACTCACAGCCTTTGTAAAGCATGGCCTTTTATCCACTGGAACATTACAGTCAGCTGTAAACCAGTTAAGATACAATCCACAAATTGCCCATGCTGCTGAATGGGAAAAAAGCCAAGTAGAAGATTTAGTTTTAAGGTGACAGGGCTAGTACTGTAGGAGTAGAATACACTGCATCTAACCTTATCAAAGAATTATTTCTTGAACAGTGAAGCATTCATGCATACTACTGTAAGTACTGGGCATAGCATGTGTATAGTACAAGATGTTAGCGGTTTAAAATAGCGTTTGTTTTCAGACAAAGAGCTGTGTAAACTCTCCCCCTGCTACTCCCTCACATCCTCTCAGGACCATTCACCAGGCCCTAAATTGCTTCTTGCATCAGAGTAGAAATCACACTGAATAGTGCTAGGATGACCAGCATGATCATTTGGAGTACCTATCAAGTATTAGCCATTCCCAAAAGTAAGAATGCCATCTGATTGTGAGGTCGGGAATATTCCTTTATCAGATAAGCAGCAAAAGATACAGCTAAGGCTATCAGCAGAAATGGTGTTAAAAAGCTCCATGCTTGAATTCCTCATTTTATTCTTTGGGGTTCTGATGCAGAGATTTTGTGCATCACAGGAGCCAAATACATATTTTTACTGCATTTATTTTCTTCCATTGCTTGAGGTAAAAAGGAATCGAAAACTTGTCACAGTGATTCTTTCCCCTACCAGATTGTGGTAAAGGCTGTAGCTATAGCACAGCTTTAACAATTAAGCAGGTGGTATTAAAAATAATAGATAAGAATCAGTTAGGTAGGGAAACATCAGTACTCCTCACTAAGGGAAAACAGCATAACTTCAGCTACAGGTCAAACTAGTAATAGGTAGGCACAAAACCTGGACAGACTCAGGAAATGCTACTTCTATCCATGTAGGTTACTCAAGGACACAGACAGAATAAGAACATGGGAGAGGAGGCAAAAGGTAAGTTCTGTCTGTCCATTCACCCCACCCTTTTTAAAGAGAAACAGATGTTTGTTTCGTTGAGGTTTTTTTGTTTCCCTATCTTCTTCACTGACACTGTCACTTTATTGGGGAATCATTCAAGACTGGCAATATCATATTTATTCTTCTTACACAGTGATAATAGCTTTCATTGACATGGGAAAAAATTACCTATTTTTGAGCTATCCACTTCATCTAGATCAGTCTGTCATTTATTATTATTCATCAGCTCAGCACAGACCTAGTTTTATCATCTTAGTTCTATAAAGAGACTTCCAGGGACAGTTTCAATTGTAAGTCACAGAAGTTATCAGTAAGAAGTCAAAACAGGGCACACCACTGAAAACTTCTATTTTACCTTTCAGATCCATCTCTCCAGCTCAGGGTCTCCATAAAGGACTCAAAAATCTCCAGAGAAAAAGGGGAGGAGAGGGAAGCATCACATCAACTCAATGCTTTAGATTTTTAGTCCTCAATCACGAGAGTTAAGATCTGAGGAACTGCCTTGAAACTTTAAAACAGCACTTCACTTCATACAGCTGTAACTATATTCCTTTACATTTTGACAAAAACAAATCCAGCTGATAGAAAAGAATCTTGTACTTATGTCCACATCAAATGGCTATGAGATGATGTGGACAGGCTTCACAATCCTGCAGTTTAAAAACAAGGCAGCAATAACTGTCATGCTGTAATAGCAGTTCACACATACATGGCCATCTCAAGGATTTTTGCTACTGTGTAAAGATAAAACACAAGAAGTCTCAAAGTGCACTTCTATGAAATTTATTATTTAAATAGTGGATGTGCTAGTTATAAAAAGGTGACTTTGGTGTTAAATACTTCATTCCATTTTAATTGTGTCCTCAGTCTTTACAGTGTCACTTCTTGCCCTTAAAGAGTGAACAGCAGCTTACAAAATATATAAGAGAATAATAATCAAATTTTGGATTTATACAAAGCAAGTCTTTGTTATTTCCCCCTACTTCTGCCCCAATATTTTCAGTTATCTTTTCTTAGAGAGGGACTTCCTTGTTCCATGCCCTAAAGGTAAAAAAGAAAAAAAATAAAATAAGGTATGTATACATTTCACTTCCCAACTATGTCAATTTGCTTCTAAAAAAAGACTAGATATCAGTGATTGCCTTTTCCTATTGCAGGCACTGATGATTGATATTGGAAGTAAGTACTCAACTTCCCAGCAAGTATTTAAATGTGCATGAGTGGTGTTGGACTTCAGAATATCCCAGCATAACAGATAAAAGTTCCTTATGAAGCTTATATCACATTCTCAGTGTGCTCTTATATCTACATTGTTGAATGTATCCAAGAGACATCAACTATTTCTGGGAAAAATATATGAAGTAGTTTGGGATTATGCAAGTTTCCTGGATGCTTTTACTAAAAGCTTATCAGCAATTAAAGGTTTAAGACCAATGTTCAAACAATCTGGCTTCAGGACTGACACCAATTTTCACTAGTAACCCACTTCAACCTATGTTTGTTTCCAATCTTCTTTACACTAATCCTTTGTCTAATATACGAGAGAGAGCAAAAGAGACTATCTTTGACTCATGTAATTCCTGATGGAATATTTGAGTTCATTTTACTATGCTAACTTGTTTTTTTCCAGAAAGAAATTTGATCTTTTAGATAGCTTCTTGTATCTACTGGCCCTTTTCAAACTCTCACACAAGTGTACAAAAGCATACTTATTGCTGAATCTACTTCATTCTGATTTTCCCCTCCACTGCTTTTCCGTCTTCCTCCAAAACAGCTAGAAGTTCTTAATCCATAAAGTTGGCGATCTTAAGAATTATCTATATGCATTTGTGTTGTATCAAATTACAAATCATTTGGGCTGAGACAGATAAGCAGCTTAAATAAAAGCATATAAAAGCAAAGTGTAGGACCCAGCACTTTAAAAAGGCAGTACAGCAGTCTGAAGAGCAACTAGACTAAAGCAGGTTTTGGTATGGGTTTCCTCCCCCATCCTTACATTAAACAAATAAGGAACCTAACTGGTCAAAGCTACACTGGCATTCATAGCAAGGTGATTAAGTGCTCAAAGTTTAGCTTGTTCTCCTCCCCACCTATGTCTGCACACATAGCATTTACTATTATTTCACAAACTATCCAACATCCCTGCAGTTCAAACCAAGAATGATTAGTCCCCAAGATAGAAAAATGCTTGTTACAGTCATTTTTTGTAGTTTGTCACTGTATACCAACCTTTGTGTATATTATGTTTAGGCAGCTCCCACATTTCTACTTCTTCCACCTCATGTCTCGTGTCTCTGCGTTTTGAAGGTGGCTTGCCCATTCTTTTCCTCTTTGGTTTAACCAAGGGTGGGCACACTAAATAACAAGATACAAATAGCATTACTTCTCCTGTGCATAGTCTCAAGGCAAATTTAACCTTGACTTTCACCAGCTTGTCTGTGGTATTCCTCTTTCTCCCTCCCTTTTTTGTACCCATTTTAGTAGCAGATAAAATGGACACTGCACTTGTCAAACAACTCTTATGCATCCACAATATTTAATCACTGTCTAATCATAATTCTGGATGCATTGTATTTTGGGTCATAATTTGGATAGGTGTTAATGTGGTAAAAAAGGAACCTCATGCATTAGATAATTCTGCTCTAGTTCACTATTCAGGTATTCAAGACTAGTTGATGTTGTCCAAGTGACCCAACTCACCCACTGTCTTTAATAAGCTTCAGACCTGAGAAGTTATGCAATACACTGGTCAAGAATCAAATTTAGTGTATGATATTACTGCTAAAGCAGTAATATATCTTGTTTAGACAAACCTCCTTACTTGCAGGGCACTTTAATTTGAAAAAGCAAATACTAAGGCAGCATTTTTAAAGAGGATGTGATTTTAATAGCACTTCTGAGGCATCCATTGGCACAAACAGGGTTCAGAAACCATCAGGTCCTGCTTCCGAACACTGAATGTAATGACGACTTCTAACTAACTGGGATGGAAAAAGAGGAAGAGTAAGCAAGGAATAGACTAAACATCCTCAGTTTGCTGCACCATTTATGAATTCAAAGATGTGGAAAAGACATGCTGAAGAGTTAAAGGTAACAGTTACTTTAGAACTAATTACCATATTTTTATACATTGTTGTAGAAGACCCAAGAACAACCCTGTTAAAGTACAGTGTTTTCAACTTTTACAGAGTATGCTAGCATTAAAAAACAAAACCCTACAACACTGAAATCTGCAGATAGAAAGCTTCTGATGCAAGAGGCAAATAATCCCAAACCCTATTATGCTCAAGCAGGAAAACAATGCAGAGAGAACTCTAAGGAATACACTCTGTCTGCTTGGCTGTTGATATAGGAAAGCTGATGTATATTATCAGTGAGATGAAGAGAAGCAAATCAGTCTGTTCTGAAGACAGCCTGATACCCCATCATTTGATAGAGTGATCCTGAGTTACTCGAAATACGTGATGCAGGAGAGTGGCAATAATCACACTAGAGCAAATTCCGTAGCTGTTCCAACAGCACCTACACTCAAACAGCCTTGAAAAGTAACGGAACTCCAAGTAAAAATGACTATAAAGAAGAAGAAAAAAAAAACAAAACACATTCTGCTTCATGAGCTAAGAAACTAAGCCTCTACTTTGTTAAAATAACTGATTTCTTCATCCTTTCCTTAACTAGACCACAATGATTTGCACTCAATCATTCTTTAGCAGTGTCAGGGCAACTGTTGGTCCATGCTAGTTTTTCTGAGCATTGGCATATGAAGCTACCACTTAGAACTCCACATATGTTTTACTGATCAAAATTAGGCACTACCACTGCATATGCTAACAAGAGTAGCATTATCTGGATAAAGAATTAATATTATAGTTTATGGCAATAACAACTTGGCACAAATAAAGACTTGGCTTTGGCCATATCAAAGCATTTAATGCTTTGATTTTCTATAATACCTTTTAAAAATCTCCAGAAGTAGCTCTGATGCGCCCTTATTACCCTGTTTTGGTTTGAGAAGGCTATAAATATATCCAAGATAAACTGACTGACAGGCATTTCATCAATATCAAGAAAACAAGGATTAGTTTTATTATTTTCAAATCTTATACAACTATCACATGCCTGCTATTTTGTATCATACCCTTTTGAATGTTCCTTGAGAACAAAAACACACAGGGAAGTTGTACCTTGTTCTTTGCTGTTTGCTGGAGGTGAGAAACTACCACGTATTTGGCTGGTAAATCTCGGTTTAGCACCACTTCTAATCCAGTACTCTTCAGGTGGTATCCCCAAGTTCTCCCTTAACAGCCTTCCTAATTAAAATTAAAAAAAATAATGTCAGTATCTAGTCTTGGTAATTAATACTGGGGTAGTTTGATCCACAAGTCAGAATGTAAAGCCACCCACTGGAATGGATTGTAAGAGTCTGTTGAAATAGGAACAGTTTTCTGGAGACCACAGCTAACAAAAATTACAAGGCACATTGATTTGAACAAGGAAATAAAGTTTAAGAATACTAAGCCTGCTATTAGAAGTAAATCACCCTGTTTTAGTTGTTTTTCACAATACAAGACTGTACTAAAGAGCAGCCACCAACTGAAGTGTCCACATAACCAGTTGCAAACTGATAACTCTTCTTATTCTCAGTTTAGATTAATCCAATTTCTAAGAGTATATTTTGATTAAATAATATATCCTTTTTCAGGTCAAATTTAAGACAGTTTCACACCAATTTTCTGAAAATACCAAACTTTTTTTTTGAAGAGAGCAGGAGCTGTAATTAAAAAAAAAAAACAAAACAAAAAACAAAACAACTCCTCTACTATAGGGAAGTTACACAGGGTATTTCCAACAGATTATAATGAACTTAATCCTGTTTAATGCACCCAACATAAGTTTGTGATAGGAGAGTCAGACTGTGTAAACTTAAATACAGAGTTTCTAAGATATTAAGCAATGGTAAATATATAATCCATATTATTTTAAGATTTACAAATTAATAAGTTGCCACTAACATCAGAGAGTTATATATATCAAATCTAACACAAAGTTTCTGCATTATTCTCTGCTGGTTGTGAAAATGCAGAGTCCTTATGCAATAGGTAAAAAGTTGCAGCACACTTCCTCTGCTTCAGAAGAAGTATTCTGCAGGACTTCTGGCTCTTGCCCAGATTTGAAGCTACAACATGCTCTAATCTTCCCACTAGTTTTAAGCTACAATTTGAAACTGCAATTAGGTGTTCTCTGTGTGTGCTACTAATCAGCACTTTGTACTCAGCAATTAGCTCACCTCCCAAGAATTTCCGAAGCATTCTCTGGTGTTCAAGTCCTTCTCTTCTTGTCATAGGCCTCTTTCTTCCATAATACCCATAGTCACTGTATACAACTTCATCTTGTTCTCTCTTCTTTGGCTTGTAAACTACACCAATGTTTTCAACAAGCCCACTCCTAGTTTTTGCTTTCTCTTGAGAAGGCCAGCTAATTAATTGTGCTGGTACAGCACTTTTAGGTGGTTTCCAAAGCACTCTCTGGCCAACCTGGTAGAAATTTCCTTTACTTGACCTCAAGATGCCACATGCTGGGGCTTCTTGAAAGAAATACTCAATTTCATCCACATCGTCATCCTCTTCCTCCTCATACTCATCCTCTCCATCTTCATCATCCTCTTCTCCCTTCACAGAATATTCTTCAGAGTCCTCAACTTCTGACAAACTCTTAGTAGCTTTTTTGTTGAGAGAATCCATTTCTTTCCTACTAGAGGACCTAGAAAGGGCTCCCAACTTTCTACCTTTACTGGAAGCCTCTTTGATCTTTGTGTTTGAAGAGTTAACATCTTGGTCATTCAAGCTGTTCACTTGCTCCTTTCCTACCACTTCATCTACATTAAGGGACCCACCACTTTTAATTTGCTCTTTCTCTAAATCCTCTGTACTCTTCTGAAAAGTATACATGCTTTTCTGAAGCACATAGTCAGGCACAAAGTAAGACACTGGGGCATTGTCAATTGATGAGCCTTCCTCTCTAGAGGACATGTCATCAGAAGACAGACTGATTACACTTTGACGCTTCCTTTGTGGCAAACAAACATCGTAGTTTGTGTCCATACTGTCCAAACAAGCCAGCCAGCTGCTAGAGGGAGCAAACTTCTCAATTGATTTGTCACACCAAATACTTTTTTCTGTCTGACTTTCATTGGTTGCACTGTGGCTTGAATTCAGCTTTTTCTGCTGAAAGTCACTCATTACCTCCATATTAGATGGAAGTAGTCCTGCTTGTTGAATAAAGCTGGGCTCTTCTTGGAAAGTTTTTGATCCTGAAGACCTTTTAGTGCTGGATTTCTTAGCTATTACCACTGGTTGATCTACACCAACAGATCTTGCCAACTCTGTGATTTTTACTGTCATGGTTTCACCTGGGGTAGATTTTGCCAGCTTTTCTGCATCCAGCTTCACTTCATTATTTTGGACATCTTTCTCTTGCACAGTTTCAGCACCCTGTTTGGAGGTGACAACAGCTTTTCTCTCATCTAAGGAAGCTCCTGGCAGCATATTCTCCCCTTCACGAGGGCCATATATCATGCCTTCACATGAGCTAACAGAAAATAAGTCATGTGGCACTATGTTCTCTGGAACTGGTTTACCACTTGCCACATCATACAATGGGATTGTTTCTTTAAAGGACTTCCACAACTGAATAGCTGGAGAGCCATTTCCATATTCTATCCTCACTTCTTCCTTCTCAAAGGCATAGCTTCCAGTAGGAAGATTTCTATACTGTGTAGAGCTGGCAGGGTTCTTATTATGAAACTCCCTGTCTACCACAATTGGAGAGCCAAATGAATCTTGTTTCTCTGAAGTACTTTCAGTCTCTGTACCTATACCAGGAGAAACACAGGCTATATTTCCTGCATCACAACCTTTCGTTTCTGTACGGATATCTTGATGCTTTTTTTGCTTGCTTTCAGGCTGTCTAGGATCAGTCTGTGTTTCCTTTGTCTCCATTTTCTTCCCAGGGCTATTATAATGTCTAAATCTTGTTGCATGATAAAACATAGGGGAAGGTGGGGCAGCATTAAAATAAGGCCTTCTGTTAATTCTTGCATGCACTGGATGCTGTGGAACAAAAAATCCAGGGTACTCATGGAGCGCAATAGAATAAAATGGAAAATATGGATTTCCACTTCGGAAGCCTAGACATTGGTGACAGAAAGAGAAAGCAAATATATCATCTTTCTGAAATAAGTCATCCTGAATCATATTTATTTGCATAGACAGGGACAGCTACAAGATCAGACACACCAGTAAAGAAGACACTCTACCTTTCAATGCTTAGAAGCAAATCTAGTGCAGAAACTCAGAGAGAGAGTTCTTTGTTAAGGAATAGCTTATCTCAACATCTACACTTTAACCAGAGGTTGACTTCATCCCTTGGAACTTTCACCAGTTGTTTTCTGTACCTTTTTTTGGCTATTTTACAGACAATTGCAATAATATTGTCTTTGAAAAAGACAGCTCCAGATACAAGTTCATATATGTATAGCACTTACGAGGTGTATTTAACAATATTTTTCTTAAGATTACATTTATCTATACCTATCATGCATGTATATATGGAATTCATATATACTCACACATTAATTGCTAAGTATATTCTAGAGTTCTGTGTCTGCAGGATAACCATTACTTAATACTTTGCTTAGCTTCCGTTCTCCAGAAGCAGATGCTTTCTACAACACAAGCTACATATGTAAAGCAGAATTAATGTAGTGCTGCAGTTGTCAAAAATCTGATTTATTAAGTATTAGTTAAAACTCCCAAGAGGCTCATTAACACAGATAGTGCAAGAGTGGAGGAAAGAAGTATGTAACTAACTAAGCAAAGATCCCACAAAGAGCTGCTGTTTACTTTACCTGGAGCAGGTACACAGTATGGACTGTATGCATGACTGAGGTACCATGGATTTGGATACGGCTGTTGAGCTGATGGCTGCGCATAAAAAAAGGGTCTTGGGTGGTTTGTGGAATATGATCCACTTTCTGAAGTTGAGGCAGTATTCATTTTTCTTTAAACACTGAAAGAGAGAAGTGATCATTGTCAACCACTTTAAACTGGATAATTTTAAAAACTGCACGACTTTAAAAACTGCATTATTTTTATGCTGTGTCAGAATTCAGCAGACTCTCCCTGCCTAAAGAAAACAAAAGAAAGCTGCTGTCTTCCAAACAGAAGGTAGAAAACTGGCACAGCTATCAAGGTCAAATATTTCAGTTGAGCTTTGCTAAGCAAGCTTTTGTACACAGCTCTCAATATTAGTCCTTGAAGGCAACCTTGTAACATGCTCTAAAGCTACAGAACTTTAGCAGTCTTTGATGCATACATCTCTATAAGTAGTATCCCAGCCAATTAGACAAAAAAACCCTTGGGTGAATTAGCCTTTAGCAAGAGGACACACACACACACAAAGAGGAGAAGAAAATAAAAAGCTTCACACAATCAGACATTTTATATTTTACAAAGAAAACACTTCTAAATGCTAATGCATGTGTTGTTACACATTACAATAATAACTCAATTTATTCAGGATTTGTACTTTATACCATACTTAACAACAACAACAGCTAACTAACATAGTAAACCAAATATTTCAGTGACACCCTGCTTCCCACGCTTAAACCAAATGATAGGTAGCAAAAACAACCCACCAAAATCTTTATGTGTAAATTTGCATTCAGAGCCATATAAAATTCACAAGACAGAACTCCCTCCCACACTTAAATGTCTCCTCAGTTAACTAATACCTGCAAGCAATACAACACCATCACACATAGCCTATGAGCAAGACTATAAGAAATCAGAGAACACGGAAGCTCAACTCTTTAGAAGACTCAAGCACTTCAAAGTTGCAAAAAAAACAAAATTAGGTTGAGACCTGTTACAGGCTAGCACACCGTTCAGCCTAGAGTTTCAAAATGCTTTAGGAACACTGGAGCTCTCTTCAGCTTCCATCTAGGGTGGCCTGTACAGCTCTTGAAAGCACCAAAAATCCTACAGACTCCCTCAGACCAAAGAATTACTTTGACCTTTGAGAAGGAGAATAGTGCAGGGAAAGGAAAAAAAAAAACCCTGCAAAAACAAAACAAACCACCAAACAAAACCCCCTACAAGAACTAAGCTAGTCCTACCCCCTTAAAGCCCCAAAAACTAAAGTCCAATGCTGGTGCTGCTTACAGCCCAGCAAAAAACTAACCAAGTCCTCTGCTCACCCTCTTTATGGCAGGCAGCTGCTACTTGTCCACTCCTCCTCCCACCTGAGGCTCATTTAACAGTGATGCAGGGAACGTTTTTCCATCATTGTGTGGGAGGAAAATCAAAACACAAGCATAGGAATAGTTGTAAAAACCTTCAGCTGGCCTACAGAAAGCTGGCAGTTTCATCTTGCAGATGTTTAAGCTGCATCTCTAAGTAAATCCGGTGTTTTCCCTTTTATAATGTTGGAAATTACTTTTTTTAAAAAAAGGGAAACATTACCAATCATCTGATTTCAACTGCAGTTGAAAACACTTCTTTCAGGGAAAGAGCCTCAGAAGACAAAAGGCCAAGTTTACATTTATTTTCAGGGTTTACCAGTCGTTCTGTACTGAGTAAAGGGAGCAATGCTCTTCCTTCCTGACATGGCTGAGGGGGCTGACAAATATAATGTTATTTATACATGAACAGGAGAAACATTTTGTCCTGTACTCCCACTGTGTGTCATGGGAATTTATGAAATGTGAAGCTGCAATTTGACTCTACCTTGTGTCTTTACAGGAGGTGAAAGTCTGAGTTGCTGCTCTGGAATTGCACATATCCAAATGAGGGACCCTGGTACTGGGACAGGTGGAAGGAGATGAAAGCACAATGCATGTGCTATGTAGGCTGGTGAGTGATTAGGGAAAAACAATTAGGGAAAAACAGTGGATGCTTAGAGACTCTTTGTATTCTTGTGTTGTGAAGTTCCCAAATTTTTTATGTTTTTTCTTTCTATAGTGTTCAGATTAAACACGTCCTTTGTACCAAAACAGAAGCAATAAAATGTTTGGGAAGGGTTACTGATCCATTCCTTGTAGACCTTCCCAGCCAAAGCTTGTCCTTTCTACTGACAGCAGATTGTATGACTTGCAGTGACGTGACAATGAGCAATGGGTACAAAGTGAGACAGGAAGTTTAGGCTAGATTTTAGTAAGAAATTCTCTATTGTGAAGGTGGTGAGGCACTGAAACAGGCTACCCAAGGATGCTGTTGGATGCCCTATACCTGGAAGTGTTCAAGGCCGGGTTAGATGGGGCTTTGAGCAACCTGACATAGTGGGAGGTGTCCACACCTGTGGCAGAGGGGTTGGAACTCGACGGTCTTTAGGGTCCCTTCTAACCTTTAACATTCTATGACTCTATGACTTGTCTGGTATGTTTTAAATCCATCATACTTTCACCTCCTTGAAGTGGAATTCCCAGCCTTTCTCTTGGTGGATGGACCCAAAGAGAAATAAAGAAAATAAATAACATTGGATGGCTTTTAAACAAGTGTGTGTTCTCAGGATTTTTCTTTCCCTCGTACCTCCCTTCAGCCTCCTGTGCCCCTGTCAATTCCTTCCATTCCGAAGTAAGCTCCAGTCCCCACCAACCTCAGGTGAACTTTGCTTTTAGGGCAGCGAACCCACACTTGGCCAAAGGACATTCCAGGATTCCAGGATGGCTGAAGGGTCAAAGGCAGGTCCCAGGGGGAGAGGACCCAGCTGGGTGTTCTCAGAAGCTCACAGGCCTCCGGGTTGCAGCAAGTCAGGAGCTCAAGTCCTGTGACGAGCTGGTGTTGTGGGCCCGGAGGAAAGGAGGCTCAGGGCGGACTTTATCGCTCCCTACAGGTCCCTGAAAGGAGAGTGTAGCCAGGCGGGGGTCTGTCTCTTTTCCCAGGCTACCAGCGACAGGATGAGAGGAAACGGCATCAAGTTAGTGATTAGACGCTGAAATGGGCTGCCCAGGGTGATGGCGGAATCACCGTCCCTGGAGGGGTTAAAGGAAGACTGGATGTGTCACTCAGTGCCAGGTCCGGTTGACAGCGCGCAGTCCGGTCGCCGGTCGCGCTCGGTGCTCCCGGAGGCCTTTCCCAAGCCGATGGATTCTGTGACTCTGTGGGCCGCTCCTCCCAGCAGAGGGCGCGGGGGGTCCCGCTCCCTCCCTCGGGAGGCGCCGCTGCCGGGGCGCGCGGGCAGGGGGCGCTCGCGGGCGGGAGAAGGGGCAGGAAGGCGGGGGCGGGCCCGGCCGCTCCCCCGCGCCGCCGCGCCGAGCATGCGCACCCGGGGCGGGCGCGGCGCTCCGTATCGGCGGGCGGGCGAGGAGGAGGAGGAGGGGGAGGAAGAGGAAAAGGTTTGGGGGGGAGGGGGGGGCGGTGGCAACGGCAACGGCAGCAGCGCCTGCGCGCCCGGGGCCGCCGCCGCCGCCGCCTCCGCAGCCTGGGAGAGAGACCGGATCCGCCGTTGCATCCTCCTCCTCCCGCACCGCTTCCCCGCGGCCGCCCGCGGTCGGGACGGCCAGGCACAAGAGGAAGCGGCGGTCGGAGGTTTGTCCGGAGCGGAGGGGTGAGGGGGGGAAGGATGGCGGCGGTGGTGGCGCTCCCGCGCTCGCGTCCCGCCGCGCCTTGGCCGCTGGGCCCTTTCCCGTTCCCGCGGGGGGATCGGCCGCTCCGAGGGGGCTTCGGTCCCGGGGGGGCCCGCGGGGGCTCTGCGGCAGCCGCTCCCCCCGCCCGGGCGGGCGCGGCTCCCGCCCGCCCCCTCCCGCCGCGGCAGCTCCCGCTC
>VZUI01077483.1:0-56857 GCA_013401135.1 Cettia cetti
GGCGGTGCAGCGGGGCCCGGCGCACGGCGAGGCCGCGGGAGCGGCGCGGAGCAGCGCCCGCCGCCGCCGCGCTCCGCTCTTATAGCGACCCGCCAATTAAGGGCGGCCAATCGGCGGGCGGCGCCCACGTGACGGGGCAGTTCCAATTACGGCGGAGAATTTTCTGAATTAGCGGGGTTACACAAAGGACACTCATTGAGGGGGAAGGAAAAAAGGGCAGCGAGCGGGAGCGGGAACGCCCAGCCGGAGCCTGCTCAGTGATTTAAAGCAGGAAACTCCCTCGCCTCACACAGACACGGCCGCATTCAGCACCGGCCAGCATCTCCGCGGGAGGAATGTCTGGCGCACATTACGCTAATCCTCGCCCCCGAGCTGGGGTTTACACAGCCACCGCGGCCATCGCCTCGCTCGCTTCCCCCCGCCGAGGGCAAAGCGGCACCTCCCGCCTCAGCGCCAAAGAAGCCCTGTCTGTTACCTGTATACATACACACATATACGGATATATTTTCAAGTACAAGCTGGAAGAGGCTCGCAAAGCAAAGGCTTGATGGTGAGCGATGTGCCGGCGCTGCTCTGAAAAACTTCTGCGCGCGGCGGATGACACGAGTCAATAAAGAAAGGGAATTATTGAAAGGCATTATTGAGTAATTAGCAATTAACAGCCACCCCGTGCCAGGAAAAACTCCCGCAAGAAAAACGCGCCTGTGCTAATTAATGCTTCGCGTTTTAATGGTGAGGAACTGCTGTGAGAAGAGACGAGCAGTGTACAAAACCAGGCTGGCTCAAAGCAATCAAAAGCTCACCTGCCCTCAAACCCGTGCGGAACACGGGCCAACACCTCCGAGCTGCAGCCTGAGATGCCACCGAGCCCCGCTGCATCCTCGTTTTCCTGCCCTGGAGAAACACGTGTGGCCGCGAACATCACACGGGCGCTGCAAACGCCGGCCAAGGCACAGCCGGAACAAGGGCCAGGCTGCCTGCCACTGACAAGCCCTGCCAATCCCAATTTATGGGCAGGAAACGTATGCCAGGACAAACCAGCCGAGATGACTCAAGTCGCCTCTCCCCCACCCTCCTGTTCCACAGAACAACAGCCCTCTTTAGCAGCGGGGAGTAGGATCTCTTAGAGGAATGACTCAAAGTTGCTCTCAGGGGTAGGGGAAAAACCCCCACAGAACAGAAAATACCCGAGTGCCTTCCCCGCCCCCTCCTCTTTTTCACATTGTATTAATTAAACGCACAACTGTCTTGAGGTAACAAATACAGTAAAGAGAAATCTAGTTGGACCGCAAGATAAGTTTACTGAGGTCAAACCCAAGGGAAAACTAATCTAACCGCATTTTCAAATTTTTTGGACTATTCCATAGACCATCAAAACCATAAAATGACAAAAACATCCTATCCTAGAATAGCATGAGGATAACAAAAAAATGTTACGTTTAATTAAAGACAGATGACTTAATAAAAATTTCACACTGTGTACCTACAAAACTCAGAATAATTTTTTCATCTATTGAAATTTTTAAGGAGAAAATTATTGCATGTTTTAAGCTTTTGGTGGTACTTTTTATCTTTGATTTAAAGTTATTTGATTAGAATAAAGAGATCAGAATACTTTATAATGCTCATCTATGAACATTACGCCAGTAAGTGATTTTAAATAATGGATATATTAGTTTATGGAGAATAACATGTTCCATCTTCTTAGCAGACAGTGAATAAATCTGTCTTAAAATGGCCATGGGTTTTCTATTAACATAAAAAATGGAAAATGCATTGTCCACCTTCATTGGAACTTTAATGATAGATTCCAGAATTGAATATGAGACCTAAGATAACAGGTGGAGTTGCAGAAATTAGGAACTGGAAAGCAAACCAGCCAACATCTCCCTGAGGACTTTATAAATGTGACTGTGTCCCCACCTTGAAAAAAGTTCCAGCTTCCTTACAGCTCCTGCAATTGAAAGGTTGTTCTAAAAGTCGCTTCTGATGGTTTGGACCTTTTTTTTTTTTTTTTTTTTTTTTTTTTTTTTTTTTTTTTTTTTTTTTTTTTCAAAATTTCCATCTTAAACTTACTCAGGGCCAGCTGCTGGCACAACATGAAGTGATCTGCATTGTCCTCTCTTTGCTAGAACAGTGCTTTTCCTTTTCCTGTGCTATACCACAAATGCCCCCATTCTTCCATTCTGCAGCTCGTTGGTAGGCAGCAGTCATATCTGCCTTCGACTCTGATGAGATATTTTATGCTAACAATTTTATCATGCTCCATCTCTGAGCTCTTCCCAAAGCATTTATTACGAGGTTCTTCATGAAAATAATTTAGATTGAAACAATCAGTTCTTTTTGAATGGAAACCGTGACTCAGATGAGCCAAACACAGAATATTCCACCAAAGTATTCTATGTATAGCATTTGTGTGAATTCGTGTAGCTGAAGCCAGCCAAATAACATAAGTACTCCATAATGGAAAAGCTGATTAACCATTATAAATACTTCAGAAGTACATTTTAAGGTAAATCCTCATAATATCCCTGTGAAATGGTAGTCTTTAGTCTCTTTTAAGAAATGAGAGACCAGGAATACTTAAAATGTCTTGACCAACATCACAGGAGTTTCCATCAGGAAGTGAGCTGCACCTAAGGAGCTCTTGGCTCCCTATCCCATGCCACATCTCCTGGAGCACACTGTGCATCTCATTCCAACCTAGTGCTGAGCTGGATCATCTACAGCCACCTTCTATGTGGGAAAAACAGAAGACTGAAAAATTATAGCAGCTGGTCTCTAATGGGGTAAGAAGTGCTTTCACTGTTGTCCTCATTGTTCAGAAATACTCTCTTTGGTAAAGTCAGTATAGTTGTTGGTGGTAGCATTTTTGAGTGGGGTTTTTTTTGATAATTAGAGGCTGAGACTTGTCCTACTGCAGAATGAGAATGCAGAAAGGTGCATCACTGAATTGCTGGCAGTGATAGTCTAATTTCAGCAGCTTGGCCATTCAGACATGACTGAAGTTCATCTGGATTCCCTCTGTTGTGTTCTCTGGGTGCTTTAACACAGAAACCCAACTAGAGCAGGAAGGCAGAGAATGAGGAACATGAGAGGGAAGACACTGTTTCCTTCTCCCTGCTTTGGGCACCCTCACAGACAAAATCTCCCCCCTATTCTCCCTTTGCTGACCATTTCCTCAGGAGACCTTTCTCTTTATTGTTTGACCAGTGACTCTTTCCTACTGTAATCAGCAATTGTCCTCTCCCAAATATTTTTCTCTTCTGATTTTCTCACCTTTGTGTCTTGGTCCAAACATGACAGATAAACTGCCTGATTGCTTTTGAGAGCTTCATCATTGGTGCTGGACACAGGGACAGGACCACACTGGTACTGGACATTGGTCACTGGTGTTGGACACTGGGGCAGGACAACGCTGGTACTGGACACTGGTCACTGGTACTGGACATCCAGCTGACAACACAGGCAAGAGAGACTGATCTTGTCAAGATTTCAGCACTCCACAGTGCTGCCAAAGGCCACCACCCACCACACCTTAGGGACTCCTGTTCCCCAGGGGTGTTAGCCCAAGCTAGACAGTTCCTATCTTGCATAAAGCAAGGAGGAAGGAGAGGGAGAGGTGGCACAGAAATCACATGTGCAAGACCACTTGTCACTCTAGGTCAGGTTTATTTACAACAGTACTTTGTGACCAGGACTGAAGATGTGGAAGTCATTTCAGGACTGGGGAAAGAAGCAGATGCTCCAACTCTCGTGTTTCCCTGAGGAAGGGAGTGAGCTCCCCAGTAAACTGACACCACCCTCAATGCTAATTGCACTGAAGGCCCTCCTCTGCCGGAGGGGAGAGCCCAGCCCACGGGGAAGCTCCCAGCTCCACTGGGACGTGTGAACCAGGCAAAGTCACAGACCAAGGACGCGTGTGAATGTACATATCATTTCCTTATAGCTCCATGCAGAAGCAGAGGATGTTAGGAAGAGGAGGAAGAAATGAATTTTCTCTTTTCTCCCCTACAGATCCCCTTCGCTATCGATATTATTGGAAAAGTAAAGCTTGTAAGCACAGATATAAAGACACATGCATTATTTGACTAGAAAGTGAGCAAGTCCATGTTTGCTTATTTTTCCTTTGGGTGAACAAGTGATCTAGGCTCTGAGAACCTTTTTATTAAAAAAAAAAAGCCAAACAAAACACACAAACGAAGAAGAAGAAAAAAAAAAAACCAACAAAAAAAAACCACCCTAAAATTCAATCCTCTTCGATATTTACCCTTAAGGTATCCCCTGTTTGTCTCTTTTAGTGAAAGTGGAAGGGCTGTATCAGCATGCTTGGCAGAAAATGCTTTTTTCCCCACCAGCTTATGCAAGTTATGGTACCTGCTGAGACTGATTCACAGCATCTGTGTGCAGGAAGTCCCTCTGTGCTCAGTGTTATATACATAACACATGTCAGTGTTCAGAGGCTCTGAGCAGCTCCTAATTTCCACTGGGATTGTTGGGCTGCACCACCTCTACATACCAGCTCTCTGTAAACATCTCTTTTTCATGTATAAAACATCTCCTTTTAATGCTTGCTGTGTCTGATCACAGAACCTGAGCTGTGCTCAGCATTCAGCTCTCAGGGAACAGGGCTCGTCAGATACAGTGATGGGCAGAACTGTAACATTTGTGTTTCCAGCGGTGGGTGAAGACAGGAGCTTTCCACCTCCCTTCCACAGCAGAATCTGCCACAAGCTTGTGGGAAACACGACACACTGCCACACATTTGCGTAAGGAAAGCCCTGCAGCTTTTATCTCTTCTTGGGAAAAACCTTGTTAAGGACACAAAATAAAGACTAATTAAGGAACAAATAATATTAAAGTAAGGTCCTCTGGTGTTCCACTTCAACAAAAAATCCCTATATATGCTTTTCTCAAAGACTTTTCTTTTTTTTTTTTTTTTTAAGATAGACTCACAAATAGAAAAACCTGACCAATTTTAGCATTGCTTGCTGCAGCTCTGCTGGGCTGCCCAACTCAAGGCCAATGCAGTGCTGTTGTCTGCTAAAATAACAAGAACACCAGAGTACTGCTGCTGCCTCTATGGCACTTGTGAAAAGGAAGACTTGTTAGACTAATACCAACGTAAGTAAAACGGCAGCTTGAAGGAGGATTTCATTTGCTGCGTTTCTAAATCAACTTTTTCAGACTACGGTGACATAAATATACAGTGGGTGAGGGTGGGGGAGGTTTGGGTGGGAGAAGGGGAGGATGGAGGAGGACAGGGTTTTATGCCAAGAGCTGAATCACAACCATGTGAGTAATTTTGCTTTTTTTTTTTTTTTTTTTTTTTTTTTTTTTTTTTTTTTTTTTTTTTGTAAGGGTATGAATCAAATTAAATTTGTTTTGCTGTGGGTGAAGGAAGAGAGAATATAATAGCATGAATCAGAGCTATCATCAAATATGTGGCACAGACTAAAAATTAATTACAATTACTGCCTTCTTGTAAAAAGTTTCTGCTGTAAGATGCAGCAATTTTGTTAATCGATATAATCCATTTAAAAAATTCACAGGAATTAAAACCTTTCTTACATTTAATTTTCTTTTTCCTATTTTAACAAGGAAAATATGAGCATCTTTGAACAAAATCTTTCTTCATCTGTTAGATGCTCTTTTGCTCCAGTGGTAAAAAGACTGCGGCTAATAATGAGAATTAGATATCTGACCATACGTAGTTTCTTCATCAGGAGTAGCTCAAGGATGCAAGTCCAGGGAATACATGACTTACCACTTTAGCACAGATGCTTTATTAGGCATTCTAATAAAAACAACTTATTTAGTGAATAAGCTGAACAGAAAAACACTGAATATCCCTTTGTCTTTTACTATAAGAGTGAGATAAGGTCACGGAAAAATGAGTGTTGAACACACAGTTAAACGGCTATTCCAAAGTTTTTTTACATTTTGGAATAGCCATTTAACCATGAGATACTGGGACAAGCATAAGGGGCTTAGACCATAAAACCTCTTTTAAAGAGGCTAACATAACTACTTGGGAACAAAACCAGGCATTATTAATTACTAGTTAGATAATTAAGGATATATATATATTTGTACTAGTAAGGATTTTTGATAGCTAAAAACTTAGTGAGCCTTTGCCTCCAAGCTTCTAGTATGGAGAAAATGTTATTTAATTCCCTGTCTGAAAAACACAATAAAGCTACAGCAAGGCATCATTTGGAATCAATTCCTCTCCCTAAGCAACTCCAGATCTTTCCCATAGTAATTCCCTTGCACGTGCCCAGTAAAACTCTCTGGATAAAGGACGGGTATACAGCATGTTCAGGAATTCAGCTGAACCACGAGCCTTGAGGACGCGATTCCCAGACAGAGAGAAAACTTCTGTCAAGCCCCACTGCAGCTGCTGTGACTCTCCAGTGGTGTGTGGGGGGGAAGGAAGAAAATAGAAGACAATTCCCTCAGCCTTCTGGAAGACACCCTTTGACCATCTCAAATATGAAGCTGCTGGCCCAAAAAACCTCCTTGCTACCTCGTGGAAGCTGATCCTCCTTTTTTATCAGCATCACTCAGTACTCAGGTTCACCCAAGCCCAAGCCAGGTAGGACAAAAGCCCAGACAACTTTGCAGTGCTTGGTGAGAGGCAGATTCAATACATCCCATGTGGACTTATCCCAGCCTTACTGCATCTCACAGTCTCACCTCACATGCAGGACGTGAGAGGGGGAACAAAATAACTCCCAAGACGTCTTTGAAATAATCATCCAGGACTGAAGGATTACTAGACAACAGCACCCACTGGAATCACTCTCCAAAACACAGCAACTGAAACTCTCCAACAAACCTTAAAAATCCCTCAAAACACAGCAACAGAAATTCTCCTGCAAAGAGATCAGTGTCACTGTGGCAACCAGTATTTTGAGATGGTCTGGTGGTATAGTAAGAATATACAATTTTTTTTCTTTATCTTCACAGCCTCAAAGAAGGCCAATTCCCCCTCACTTTCCTCCAGACAAAAATCACTGATGTTGCTGATTTTACTTGCAATGAAGAATAAGCTCCAAGTAGAAATAAAATCCAAGTTGCCAGAAGTTAACCAGAGAAGATGCTTAATACCTCTTCCTGAAGGATAAACCAACATTTTTACCATAGCTGTGGTCATCTTTATTTATTACACAACAGATTACCACAAGCTGTGGGTTGTTGGGCTTCTTTGCACTTCTGGTTAAATCATTTCTCAACTACTTTGTAGAAATTAAACATACTCAAATGTCCATCCTCCTTATTTTGGCATGCTATGGCAGAGCTTAGTAGGGACTTTCAACTGTGATATATTCATATATATATATATACATATATATCTCACTTGGTAAAGTTAATTCCCAGCTTTCCATGGTGAAGAGACATTTTTCTTCGGCAAAAAATCTCTGTACACCAATATTGGTCAGAGCAGTAACATTCTCAACCACTAAGGAGAAAAGTTTTACACCTCAGTTCTAGATATTATTCATGTTTTAAATATTATTATTATTATATGCAATATAATTTTGTATATTTTAGCTATGAGGTTTTTTAAGTAGCTGCTAGAACATATCTTTTCTACCAGCTCTTCTCAACTGTCTCAGTGAAAAATTTAAGAGAGCCTTCTATTTAGGCACTTGGCTACAAAACCATATTAAGGGGAGAGAATAATTTTTACCCAAGTACAGAAAATAATATATTATGCACTTAGCAAAATCATTAGGGATTTATCTAAACACCACAGATTTTTGTAGAAAACCTCTTGTAAATGCAATGGCCTTAAATTAGTACACATATTACTACTATTAATTTACTTTAATGGCTTAAGAAATATTTCTGAAACTAGCCTTTGAAAACTGAAATTCTGTTTTGCTTTCAAAAAAGTCACACATCCTTCACATTTTCAGAATTCCTGAAGCAGTTCAAGAAAAGATGATGGGAAATTCCATTTGAAAATGCCAACACTTGCAAATACAATTTGAAGCATGGGATGGGAACACGATCAAGAACAAAGAGCAAATACTTCTGCCCAATTACACTTTTTTTTTTTTTTTCTCCAATTCTATGAAGAAAAGCTATAGGAAGGGGAGTGTGTGGGGATGTGAGGAAATGGCAGTTGTAGTCAGGAACATAACACACCACTCATAATAAAATATAGAACTTTTTTCTTTCAAAACTCACAGGCACAGTGTGGCCATGGGTACAAACTATTGCTTGCCCTCCAAGCATTTTTTTTTTTTATTCCTGCCCTGTTAAATTTAAAAGGCAGTCCAGGATTATGAGTTCTGGTGGGTTCATAATGGATGCACATGTGAGCTTTTAAATTAGCCTGTGATCCCTGAAACCGATTATTTGAAATTTGTTTCAAGGCATGCTCCAGGAGAGAGAAGTCTTAGCTCAGACAATTCTGATCTGGCACCTTTTACAGAGCTAACAGGAGGCATTTGATTTGCATGGATTAGTGAAGCCAGTGCAGGCAGATTCATGTGCCTAACGACGACTCCTGCACCCCAGAACAGCATCCAGAGGAGGGTCACAATACTAATAAACGCAAAATTAATTTCACACCTCCTAAATTACAAGGCAAGTCTTATCAGTGCTAGACTGAGCTTCTAGGGGCAGAGACAGCCTTGTCTGTCTCTCTTGCAGAGCATTAATCATGCTGTGGGTGCTCATGGCTAATAAGACACACGCAAATCTATTCTGATGTGGTTTTTTGCCACTTCAGACTCGAGGAGAGTCACACACACACAGACATAATCTTACCTCTCCACCTAATGACACACTAATGCTCCTAATTGAAAAAACAAGTCTTGATAGGAACAGAAAGGCTTTGTTTTTGTTTATACCCAGACAGAGTCTGTGGCTATACAATGCAAATAGTTGGCAAAACCTAAACCGCAAGTATGCAGCAGCACTGTGAGTAATAAAGATAATGTTTGTATTTTGTTTATGAAGAGCCCTAACCAAACACTAAAGCAAGCATACCGAAACCAAACAACACTCAGATCTTTAGAAAGACTTCAGAGGATCCAAATCATATAATTTAATCACTTTGTTCTTTAACAATCTAAACATCACTTAAAATTTACAAGCAGTAATTCTGTGTAAGTTCTCTGAGCTGAAAAATGGGATGTAGCCAGTTGCCTTTTTCTACCCCAACTATTAAAGTTCAAACAAATCAAGCTCTATTACTGAGGGGAAAATAAAAAACACCTTACAAAATTCCCTTGCCATTAAGGTTGAGAAATGCTGTATTGCTCAGCCAGCATGGAATTCCTCCATCTCTGGAGTCATGTGAAAATATCTTGTAGTTACTTCACTGTGCTGAATAATCTGCTTACGACTTCAACAACACACCTGTACTTCTGTGTGCAGTGCATGGATAAGAACTGTATTCTCTATTTCTAAAAAAAACAAAAAACAAAAAATCACCCCAAGAGATGCTGAGGTAAGACTTCTTGCTAAAAGATAAAAGACAGATGGAAAACCAAGCATCCAACTGGTTCCTCCCCACAGGGTGCACCAGAGGCAGCCTGGACAGCTGTGCATGACTGTCTCTGAAAGATGTTGAGCAAAACTGCCAACACATTCCTTAAAAAGCAGAGTCTGGCCAATAATACCACTCTTTCCAACCCCTGTGTGTAACATAAGTGATCAAAAGAGCCAGCACAATCAACCCTGAAGGAGCTGCCCAACAAAACCTGGGGAGCCTGGCTTGGAGAGCTCCCAGTAAGACCTCAACTAGAACTGAGTTTTAGAACGACACAACAGTCAGCTGAGACACTTCACTGCCTAACCCAAGGTTCTGAGCTTCCACAGGCAGCCCAGATCCCTCTGCAGATGCTGCCAAGCAAGATTCAAAACCAGGGCTGCCAGGTGACCCAGACCTGCTCAGGTATCAGGTGCTTAAGCAGGGACAATGCTGACATCCTGTGACCTGCCTGAAGGCCAGGTCTGGGTACATCACCACATTTCATACCTTGGCTGCTCTAACAGGACTGTGGCCAAGTCTGCTTGGGCAGAACCTTTTCTCTAGCAAAGAACAATCACAAATGACATCTTGAAGAACTCTGCACACATGTGGAGAAGATCAACAGAAACATTCTCTTCCAAGCAAAAAGCTCTCCAGCAATACTAATTCTTCTGCTCTAAGCTGGCTATCTTGTTCTAAGGAAAATCTTCTGGTGATCTGGCTAGGCAGGACTTGGAGAAAGAGCAGAGATTGCCTTATCCCCATGTTAATCCATGCTGAAATCACGACTGTATGAGAGGTTGTGTTGGCTGGGTTTTTGCTTACAGGGTTTCTCAGGGAGAGCCTTGGCAAATATGGCACTGGGAGGTAACTTCCCTTGTCTGATTATCACCCCCACACTCTCAGGGACAATTGTGAAACACTTCTGTGGAAATCCTATCAACCTGTAGCTGGAGAGGAAGGACCCAGCATAGGATGTATGTATGTGTATGTGTAGGAGGAATCATCAAGAGCAGAGCAGCAGCTAAAGGGGGGAAAAAAACCCCAAAAAAAACAAACTGAAAAAACCCAAAACCAACAAAAACAAAACCATCCCCCCCAAAAAAAAGAAAGCTTCAGGAGTAGTTAACAGGTTCACAAGGATGATTTCCCTCCTTTTGTACCCCTAACATTTCTTTTTCTCTTATGCACCCAACTGCTTTGCAAAGGGAGCCACGCCACAGCCTTTACTACAATTGAATGGGCAGATTGGGAACTCTGCACAACCTCTTCAGCTTTTGCCTGGCCAATAGTCCCAAAAGTGACACCCTGGTAACTCCTCATCAAAGCTCTTAAAGCCTCCTGTTTGCTCAACAGCCTAAAGATCCCCTTCACAGATCTCTGCTGGGAAAACACATCTGAACAGCTACTAAAACCCTCCAAGAGCAGACACAAAGTGATCAGCACATCTTTGTTCCTTCATGTCACAGACGTCATCAGCTCTGTTATTGAATATCCCTTGCCTCCAACACCCAAATTTCTCCATTGCACAAGGAGAATCCTTCAGTTAAACCCTTCCCAAAGCCAAAGTGTCCCTACACATGGAGTATCAGCACTCCCAGGGCACTCTGGCTAAACATGCAAAATCCACACATAAGGGAAGGTGGAACCTTTAAGTATTCCTGGAGTTCTGCTTGCACCTTCCTGCCCCACAGCAGCCCTCCTGTGACACGAATGCAGCGAAGTTTGGCAGGATTATTACACCCCATGACTGGGAATCTTTTGATTTCCTGCAGGCTCCAAGTGTCCTGCACTGTAGCCCAGGACAGCTAACCACTTAGACACCTCCACAATTAAATGTTCTGGGAAGCAGGTTAGATTAAAAATACACTCTAACAGACATCTTAAAATATGTTTGCTCAGCCAAGTCTGAAAGGCAAGTGCTGCTGTTACATTAAACTATTCCTGTTCGTAGGGTAGCTTAAAAATATCTGATTTATTGCTCTTTGGCAACATTGTGTCTAGAGATAATCAACCATTCTTACCTCTCCTACACTGAATAGACTGCACAACATCATTCCCAGGGAAATACTACTTCACTTCTAGAAATCTTGTTCGAAGTATGAATGGTTGGGTTATTTTCTCATCTTAATAAATGATGTAGAACCTCCGGACATATGGTAGCATTTGTAGGCTTTTAGGCAAGCAGTGATAACTTTCAAATGTTACTTCCCCTCCTCCTCCTCCACTACATGAAACAAATATACTGGAACCCATTTAAATCTTAGTGACAAACACATTTAAAAGAGACTAATTTCAGTTAAAGTTTCCAAATGTCAGATGTACACGTTAAATAATTACACTAAAAAAAAAATGAAGAGCAGATGAATTCTCATTCTCATCATTGGTTGAAAAAGTGCCTGTATATTTCCAATAAGGATTGCACAACTTTATGAGACAATGCTTGTGCCTAAATTAGCAAGGAATAAACAAGTGTCAGCTCATACTTACAGGGACATCTGACAAGTATCATTCATGCTAACTCAACACTACCAGATTAGAGGATTGCTGCTGTCTCGTTCAGTTTTTTAAGCGTCAATCCACAACTGCTTTACTTTTTCTAGTTTAAGATCCATAGCAGAGCTCAATTTCTGAATCATGGTTACAAACTGTCTCTGGAATAAGGCTTGGATTTCTCAGAAGCAGAAAGCCACAAAATTCATAAATGAAGGTATGGCATCACACATGGTCAAGGTACTTAATTAGGAAGAGAAGTTATCTCCAGGAAAGAAATGGACGTGCTGCAGCAAGTCCAGAGGAGCCCACAAAGATAATTATGAGGACGGAGCACCTCTCCTATGAGGAAAAGTGGAGAGAATTGGGATCGTTCAGCCTGGAGATGAGAAGACTTTGAGGTGACCCAATTGTGGCATTCCAGGACCTGGAGGGAACTACAAATAAGACAGAGAGGGACAATTTACAAGGGTCTGGAGTGAAAGGAGAAAGCAGAATGGATTTAGACTCAAACAGAAGAGGGTTAGATCTGATATCAGGAAGAAATTCTTGACTGTGAAAGTGGTGAGGCCCTGGCACAGGTTGCCCAGAAAAGTTGTGGATGCACTGGAGGTATTCAAAGCCAGGCTGGACAGGGCTCTGAGCAACCTGGTCTAGGTGGAAGGTATCCCTGTCCATAGCAGGGCATGTTGGAACTAGGTGGTCTTTAAGGTCCCTTTTTATGATTCTGTGATTCTAAGGCTTTGCCTGCTGTGTTCTTTGGAAAAACAAAGGTGCATTTCCCCAGAGCTTTTTACACTTACCAGATTCTCTCCTATTATGGAGAAACACACAAGTCCTCCCCAAAGCACGTAGCAGAGTCACACTGGAGTGGTTCAGGCATCCTCTCTGATTGAATGCTGTACTGTCACCCATTATTACCCAAGGCCACTCATCACATGCATTAACATTTATACAGTTGGAATCTGCTCAGCCTGTCCACCCAATAGCTGACTAACTGGATGTTATTACTTGAAAAATAAATCTCACAAAAAGGGAAAACAAAATAACCTGGGTACACAGAGTAACCCACTCCATGCCTGTATTTTCTCTAACATGAGCATTACTAATACTGAATAAATTGACAAGTATTTAATCTATAACAGCTTCTAAGCTTCTCACAGAGCAAGAAGAGTAGAGACTGCACAATTAATATTATTTTGCACTTCCATAACTGAAAGAAAAACTTTAAATAGGCAAATATTTTCTATTAGTTAGGGGTTAACTAGCTAACTAGTTAACTTATTGCTATTCCTTTAAATTAAAAAAGGTGCTGTGTGCTTCAGGGGGAAACAGGCACCAGTAAAACAAGCTGTTCAGCACTTTTGTGCCAAATGCTCACAAGAATACTGAACACAGAACACATCCAGAGCTGCTGCAAGTCAGGCTCAGAAAACCTAAAGGTGGAAGAAATACATCTTTCTGCAACTTGACTGAAATTAAAGAAAGTAAACCTTACCCTAAAATGTTGCTGATAAAGGATTTGCTCGGAGAAAATACAATGTAAATTTGCACGAAGTTAATTGGAAACCAGCAAAACCTGCACTCCTGCACGGGAGCTGGGCGATGCCGGGTTAATGGGCAGACCCTTTAGGCGCTGCCCAGAATTATCCCCGTTCCTGGAGCTCGGGGGCTCCGCAGGCGGTGTCCCGGGATGGGTCTTTAAAAGGTGTCGGAGGAAGCGCAGCCGGGACCCCGCAATCCCCGCCCGCCCCCGGAGCGCGGCTGCGGCTGTCCCGGGGGCTGCCCCATCCCATCCCATCCCATCCCGTCCCGTCCCGTCCCGTCCCGTCCCGTCCCGTCCCATCCCATCCCGTCCCATCCCCGTCCCATCTCGTCCCATCCCGTCCCGTCCCACCCCGTCCCGTCCGATCCCATCCCGTCCCGGTCAGCGCTTCCCCCGCCGCCGCCTCCGCTCCCTCCCGGCGCGACCGCTCTCGGTACTCGCGGTCCTTCCCGTGGGTTTAGTGCACAAGCAAGGCTTGCGTTCAAACCTCTTGCAGCTCAAGACCTAAAGCAAATAACCCCCAAAAGCACACACCAGACACCGCCGCCCCCAGGCAGTAAATCCCCATTCTGACTTGCTGGGCTGAGCTCTCCTTCCAGACCGAGAGGTTTTTTTGGGGGATTCTTTACATCAGTGTCTACAAAGCATTCTTCAGAGAATTCTTCTCTTCTGATGAGAAGTTCTGAAAAGAGCTTTGTCTTCAACTACGAAGAATATTCAGCTTTAGCACGTAATGTATGTCCCATATCAGACAACGCTTTGCACAAGTGACCACAGAACAGAATGTTCAGTGAAAAAGCTTTAACCCTATTGCTTGTTTTTCTTCAGAGGAATTTGGTGTGATGATGAACAGGTTGGGCTATGGGAAAGGCTCACCACATCTTCAGAATTCTCACAACAGTTAAGACTTCTAATCTCACAACAGTGAGACTTTTTAATTTTAATGAACCCCAGAAATTATTTTCTTCAATATTCTTTGGAAAAATACACTATCCTATACATTTTTCAAATGGAGGGTCAATAACAGATCCCATGTAGCCATTGCACAGAACCAATGGTACAATTTCAGAATGCACAGATTAAAATACAATTAAAACCATAGTTGCCTATTTGCAAGATTTATTGCAACGCTTCAGATCTGGCCACTCCTCAGGAGCAAACTTCCTGAGAATGTTATACCCTGCTCTAAAAAGCAGCAACTCCCACCCAGTAGGAAGCAGTGGGCAGTCTTGGAAAAAAGCAATGAATTTGTATCACAGATTAAATACAGAGATTAGAGGATTAAAATTTTCTCTCACATAGTGCACACTTGGGTATTTAATAATCACATAAATGAGGAGAAAACAGCTGGAAAAGTGGGTCTTGAGCTTCTACTGTTATGACAGATAAGATGTGCCATCAAAATAGGTCTATTTTTAAGGGAAAAAAATCCTAATGAAAACAACACCTTGAGCAGTGGCACTGCGCAGTAAAAATTACATTAACTTGTCATAATATGTTGCTTCTGTTAGCATGACTTTCAACTGAATAACAAAACTATGAGCTTCAGAATACACAGTACTACTGAAGTACTTGGAACGCAACACTTGGGAAGAACACCTAACGTGGATTTTCTGATTCCTCATGCTAAGATGTAAATGATTGCCAGCCCCAGCTGCAGGTCATTATTTTGGGGTTTACCCATGTTCTTGTCTTACAAATGAACAATCATGACGCTATTTTTAAAAATGCACACACACAAATAAATTCCTCAGAAAAGTGTTTCACCATAAAGCCAGCTATGATCTGAATGAATGGGGAAAAAACCCTAAAACCCCCAAAACTTATTAAGATGCCATTTGCTTCATTTAAATTGCAGCCTTTTTTTTCTTCTTCATTTCAGTCATATTCTGCTTTCTGTGAGGAAGTATTGAGTCCTGAGTTTGCTGAAGAATTTTGGACATAATTAGCATCACTGACTCTTTTCCTACTTCCTCATCTTTTGTAATTTTTATAATATGGGACATTTCTGATGCTTGCTATGGCACCTTCTGTGTTCAGGCTCACAAAAATCCTTCTCATCAGCTTCCACAGAGTGCAATCTGCTGTTGCTGGTCCAAGTGGTGCACGTGGTGGTAGGGGAGAGGAAAGATGGCAAAAGCTGCCAGGGACAAATCCTATGCAAGCAGCTCCACATGCCTTCCATCTCTCTGAGCATCCCCTTAATTCTTAAGATGCTCCAGAAGTACAGAGACTTTTCCTCAGTGAACTGAGTGGATACTGAGTTTGTAGAACTGAGGTTTAGAGTACACGGTGCAGTGACAGCTCTCAAATGAAATGTGTGTTGTGGCAGGACTTTCGCTTCTGAATAATCATTCATCACAAAGAGTGATTAAGTGTCAGAGCTCATGACTCTTTTAGAAGCTTATTACTACTATCAGTGCATGTAGTAGTGAGGGAATGTGGGTTTTTTTCTTCTCAACCCTTAGAGGGAAAGTAAAATTGATTTGAGAAGTAGTTCACGTATATTGATATTAAATATTAACACAAAACACTTGATTTAGAAAGCTTTGGGTATTTCCAACATTTTGTTACAGTCCAAAAGATTGTGCAAAGTTCACAAACAGCCTTTCAAAGTGATCCAGACACGTTAAAAATCATTCTGCTTTTGCAGCAAGGCTAAATCTGATTTGCTAACTTTAATGTCACATTTCAGTAAACAGAGACTTTTGAAGAGTCTTTTTTTGTTATTTTTATTGTATATTATCAGTTTTCATCAAGGTGTTATTTAGTATGTCTCTGCACATTATTAATCACCATTTACAGTTTATTATATCACAGAACGTGCACCAATACAGAAAAAATGCATAAAACCATAGAATCACGGAATGGCCAGGGCTGTAAGGGACCTTAAAGACCACATAATTCCAACACCCTGCCATGAGCAGGGACACCTTCCACCAGACCAGGTTGCCCAGAGTCTCACCCAACCACACCTTGAACACCTCTGCGGATGGGGCAGCCACAACTTCCCTGGGCAGTCTGTGCCAGTGCCTCACCACTCTCACAGTAAAGAATTTCTTCCTAATACCTAATCCAAATTCTCTTTCAGTCTGAATCCATTTCCCCTCGTCCAGCCTCTACACACCCTTGTAAAAAGTCCATCTCCATCACATCAGGGAAAAGCGAGAAACTAGAGAGTGAGAAACACTGAACTAGCTGGAGCTGCCTCTAACAGTCTCTTTTCTCATTTTCCGAGGGTGAAAAAACAGAAAAGGCAGAGAAGGGATGGAGTTCATTGTTCCTCCAGCTGTGAGTCCCGCAAGCCAGCGGAGCAGCGTGGGCGGCGCAGTACCGCGTCCTGCCACGGGAGGGCGACAGCCGCCCCGCCCCGCCCATTTCCAGGCTGCCAGCACAATTCCTCTTTGGCACTGCTTCGGAGCAAAACCAGCACCAAAAACCATCCGAAAACACCTCTGAGAGCACCCCAAAGGCACCAGGAGGATTCTGCCAGGTGACAGTGAAACCTCACGGGGCTGTCTGAGTGTTAGTATGCAAGTGGAGCCTTGAGGGATTTGTGTGAATAATACCAAAAAGGTCTAAGCTTCTTAGTGCAGCAAGAGTGGAAAATCCCATTTCAGATGTTTGTGCTCATAACTAGGAAAGAGGGGAATGAAGGGTTTTGGTTTTAAGCAGCTAAAGCGCTGTCCAACTGCAAGACAAGTGGGGTGTAGCACTTGAGTAATGACTGTTTTGGTGTCAAGTTAAGCCCTAAAATGTACAGAGATCTTACTAAATAAGTAACAGCGGGGTCTGCCCTCTATCTAGTAATAAAAAAAGCAAAACAAAACAAAATATCATTTTCTGAAGTTAATAATAACAATCTATGATAAAATGTATAGTAAACCAGTTCATTATAATAAATGGTTCATTAAAATATTGTGATTCAACTTTCTTGAGGTTTTTTTTAACATTCTTAGACCAATTTTATTTATGAAAGTAAGCATTTCTGTATTTAAAGGTGTTAAGAGCTCATGTTCTTGCAAGTTTACTCAGTACAGCCTGTTAAGCTCTTAATTCTTCTTCCATTGCTGTAAGGAAAATTAAATGCTGCAGATGTTATCCTTTATAATGCCTTATACACAGAATCAGTTCCTCATTTGCAGGGCAAGTTATTTATTTTTTCCTACTGGTATTCAAGGCAATCATGATCATTAGGCATTGCCAGGGTTAAATAAACATGACCTAAAGTGATCACAAGTCAAAAGTTATGTGAAAGAGATATTCTCATGTCAATAAGAGGAAATCTAGGAACTGCACCTGAAATATTTCAAACAAATCCCTCCCTTCAGACAAAAACATAGTAAGAACGCAAGTGAAAAGGCAGAAATAGACCTGAAACTAAAACATTTCCTGTCTCTGAGATATATTTGAACTAGACAGTCTACATTATTAAAGATGCTAGTGGTCACAGATAATCAATAAGTTAAACTCCATAACATAAATGAAACAAAACCCAAAAAACCATAATGGCAACAATACAAAAAAAAAACAAACCAAACACAACAAAAAACAAAAACCAATTTCCAAAAACCCTAACAATAACAAAAAAAAAAAAAAAAAAAAAAAGAAGAAAAGAAATGAATACTCTTTTACTCTCTGAAAGTTTTCACCAGTTCCACATGTCTGACCCTTTCTCACTCCACAGCAACACCCGTGTGTGAGGACATGAGCGTGGGGATCCTGCGTGTGCCCTGGCAGCATTTCTGCTGCATGCAGCCCGGACAAGCCCACCTGCCAGGAATTCCCCTAAGGACAACTGCAGGGAGCTTAAGAAGATTTGCATCCATTCATAAAAGTTTGCTTTGCCTAAGATGAAGCCAATGTGGAACGGCGTGCAGGAACTTGGGGTACTTTCAGGGTGATTGCCTAATTTTCCAGAGCCCCAAGCCCATGCAATTCCCAGTTCTTAGTGGGAAGGGGGGCACTGAACACCAAGCACCTCACATGGCAAGCAGAGGAGCCGCTTCAGAGCAATCCCTGCTATCTAGAACCATTATTACCTGACATAGTTTCACTCCACCAAGCTTTCCTCACCTCATGAAACCTCTCCTCCTGCCATCCCACAAAAAGGGAAAAGCAAGTCTTGAAAACCTTCAGTGGAGAACTATTGCCAAGGATTATTTGAAACTGAAGAGTGGTCCCTGTGGCACGATCTAGTGCAAAACTCAACTTCACAGCTCTTATCCCTTGCTGTAAATCCACTGTTACTCTCCACCTCTCTGATGCTTCCCATGCTTTTGCAAATACCCTCCCAGATTTCCACTCAAACCTGGGTGTTTCCTCAGGCTTGCACATGATAAAGGTCCACTGAAGCCAACAGAAACTCTCCACCTATCCCACAGCCCCATTCAAGGTTTTTCGCTGGACCAAACCTCAGGATATCTGAGCATCTAAGGACAAATTGTTATAGGACAATACCAACACCCCACAGCCAGCTAGTCACAAGCAGAGACTTTTTAACAATGAGAAAAAGAAACATCATGAAATTAAACAAAAAAAAAATCGGAAAGCTACGCATCTTTATTACTCTTCTGTATAGCACCAGCTTCTTAGAAAAAAGTTTGGCTCAAATGGTTTTTATTTAAGTACTGCAAATTAGTGAGCAGGACCAATGTTACCAGTAGAACTTGAAATTTGTGTGACAGGTTTTCAAAATAAAGTTCTCAACCCTAGACCGTGAGGAGTTTTTCAGGGCTGCAGGTGGAAGCTGGGAACACTTGCCTGCCCTTTTCATCTTAAAAAACTCTGAACACATCCTTAAACAGGAGTAATTCAAAACTTCAGAGAGTATCTGAGCTCTTCTATTAAGGAAAAACAACAATAAGGGAGAAAATTTTGCATAGTTATGTTTAAAGAGAAGAGATAATGGCACAATATCCAGACATAAAACCAGTTAAACCTACTTTTATCTGTCACACTCACCAGGCATTTTTATTCTGTACTCTTGCATTTATAGTAAGTGCACTTATTGCTGGTTTTAAATCTGTTTTTCTTGCTAAGGTATTATATAACAGGAATTAAGGAGTCTGAGTCCTTTGAAGCACCCTCAGCATACAAGAAGAACTTCACCAGGTTGTTAGACACAGTGAAAGAAAAGATGCATGAAACCAAGAGCACTTGTACAATCTTCCTCCCTAATCATCTGTTCTGTCTCTGCCACCTATCTTTTAGGTTGTGGTCAGCAGAGTTTAAAGAGCTTCAGTTTTGTGAATATTTGGGGTTTTTTTAAAGACATATTTTACTACCAACATATACAAAAGCAGCCACCCAAGGCTGAATGGAGTTTTTATCCTGAACTGTTGTACTGGTCCTTTAACTTTTTATGACTCATAGTTCAAGTATTTGGGAATTCCCCTCTAAATATGTGTTTGACACGCTTGCATTATGGAAAGTTATTTTATTCAAAAAGTAACAAAATGCAATATTCATGCAATACCCAGATCTATATTTAACACCACACTATTGGGTTTTTCTCCTTTTTTTTTTTTTTTCAATAAAGCTTCTAATTAAAGACAGATTCAAAAAAAATCGAGAACAAGACTGAATAGCAGAAGTAGCAGCATTAAAAGAGACAATCACAGTGTTACACACCCAAGCAAGCCAGGATTTTTTTTAACTATTTAAACAATGTTAGAGCGATTTACCTTCTTGCCCAGACCCCCCAGTTGCACATAAGAGTACTCAGCTTCTCTCTTACCTGTGTGCTGAAGTCCCTTCTTGGTGGGCTGGCTACTCATCAGGGATCACCTGACTAAAGCCTGGAAAGAAATTAAAATACAATCAGCTGACCACCCTTGCTCACTGGCTTCCAGCTTCAATACTCCTCTCCACAGCACTTTGTCATGTGAGGCAGGACAGAACCAGCTGTCATTGCTTCAGAAGAAAAGGGAAATGGGCCCCTCCGTTTCCACCTCCTTCCTTCCTCCTCGCTCACTCTTTCCTATCTGTCCCTGCCTCCGACCTCCTCCCTTTCTCATTCTTCCACTTTGCTCATTCACTGCCCGCCTGGCTGGGGTCTCCCAGGGGAAGCCGCATTCCACAACGCACAAGCATTTCCCCTGCATCCCGAGGTTTCTCAACAAGCTGCCTACACATTTGTACTGGGGAAAAAAAAAAAAAAAAAAAAGGAAAGAAAAGAAAAGAAGGAGGAAAAAAAAAAAAAAGGAAGAAAAAAATGAATCAGAGGAAAACAGAGAAAAGGCACCACATTCCACAACCCTCAGTCAGCCCTGGCAGACTACGAGACATTTTCAGTCACACAGCACAAAATGCATTAGTCAGAGCTGAAAGACCACACACTTTGTACCACTACCATGCTAACAGAGAATGGTCTGAGCAGAGCTACAGGAAAAAGGAAAGGAGGGGTTCCTATTGGTGCTTCCATTTTACACGGGGTGGTCACCTAAATATATGAAAAACCCGCAGGAAAAGGCCCGAAGTTGACATTCCCAGCAGGAACAATGTGGATGTGGGCAGCGGGGAAAGCTCTCCGCTCATGGAGCGCGACCCTTCCCGAAAGGAATTCCCCCCTCCAGCAGAATGCCTGATCCCAAAGACTGCAAGACATTATCTAAATCAGAACTTCTATCTCCCCAATGGTTTGTACGTAGGAAATGCGAGCCTAGAAAAAGTGAAAGTAATACTGCGTGATTCAGATTCCCCGAAACCACATATACTTTCAGTTCAGACTTCTCTCTTCTTCGCTGCTCCTTACAGCTCTGCAGCTTTATCCATCTATGGAGTTTTGTTTCCTCTACTTACGCAGTTTCAGCCCTCCGTGCTCGCAGGGAATCTGATCAGCAACGAACGAGAAGGGAGCTCGGCGTTAAAAAAAAAAAAAAAAAAAAAAACACAAAACAAAAAAACCCAAAACAAGAAAAAACCCCTCCGTCCTCATCCCAATGACCTAATCACTCATCTATCTGCTCACTGCTTCCGTCCCCCACACGCACTTATCTCTTGCTTGAAGGCATTTTAGGAGTGAGGACAGGGCTTGGGAGGAAACACCGCTTCTAACAATCACATCAGAGAGGGACAGCGCTGCGAGGGGCACGCGTTTGTGTCCGCTGGGAACAGCGCCAGGGAGCCCCCAGCCCCAAATTCCCTGCTCCCAGCCCCAAATTCCCTGCTCCTCACAGGACTGTCCCTAACAAACCCTGCCAAGACCCAGGGGCTCTACCCAGAGTTAGGGAAGTGTAGGGAGGTGGGGGGGGAAAAATGGGGAGAACCCTCAAGAGTCTGCACTGGAATTTCTCTTTAGGGAAGTCCATGCTTTAATGAAAGACTGATACTAGATACCACAAAGAAACTTTTATTTCTGTATGCACATGACTCAGATGCATTTTCTGTGTGGGTTATGTGGTTGTGTTATGTTTCATCTTAAAAAACTGTTTCAAAGAGACCTTTAAACATTAGTTTAAAGAAAAAAACCTCTGTGTTTATGTACAGCGAGTGTTTTAAAACTGCCTTTTATGGCACAATGATGCCATAAAGCAGAGACACTAATGTCTGTTTTCATTACAGACATAATTTGAATCTAATACTAAACACAATAATCTGTCAAAATATTTATTTTAAATTACATCCCTAAATAGTTCCCAGAAAAGTAAACAAACTGAACCCTTCAGCAAAACAGATCCCCTTAGTTACAATATTGTTATCTGTCCTCTTTTCTCATTTTCTCGATTTTGAAAATACATTTACTCACTGCGTTATTGACTTAGATGCATTAGTTTATAAAATAAATGGTAGCTGCTGCTGTGCAGTATTTCAGCAGAGGAAGGCTGTCCAGAACTGCCTCAGAGACCGAACACTGTCGCCATTATAACAAAAGCATTAAAATGAATAATTCATGAGCAGAGGAAGTACCCTACCATTAAAAGGCACCGACTATTTCATGAACTGTCCAAAAGCTACCCCTTATACTGCCCAGCTCCTCTTACTACTTAATTATTCTTAATTTTTCTAAAATGGTATCAAGTAGTAATCAGCAGAAACACTCGGACCACTTGCAGGAGACTTTCTTGAGGAGTAAGAAATGAAAGCTAAAAAGTGAGCCAGAGAGAGGGAGGGGAAAAAAGTGTTAATGTCTGATGATGGATATATTAAGGAAATGAGACTTCAGACTTGAATGGGCTTTTCCAAATTGTGCTTTTGCATCTTGGAAAGGAAGAATATTGACAAATGTTCTTTGTAAAAATAAAGGCAATTAGTTCTTTGCCTTTATCTGGTACCTTCTTTTTCAGGATCCCAAGGCATCATGAAAACACTCAGGAATTAAAAAGTCCCGTTACTGAGGACTTCCAGAACTTTCCTCCTGTTTATAGGTGCAGAACATAAGGCCTCAAGAAAACTAAATTATTCTCTCCAGGTCACACAGGAAGGTTTGGAGACTGAGGCAAGAATAGTGCTTCATGCTGTGGTTACCAGTCCTGTGCCCAACAAAAAGAGCAGCTTCCCTGCTTTATGCTAACAAGCATCAAAATGTACAACAGTCCTGCAGGTTTTAACCTAATAAAATGAACAGTGGTGCACAGGCAGGGATTTTCTGTGGGGATAGAAAACACTCCATGCCATTAACTCCATTACACCAGAATTATGTGCAAACTTAAGTGTTGAATTATTATTGTATTTAAAGGTATTTGGCCTAGAGTAGCAAAGTGCATCTGCTCATGTTTCTTTTACCTGCTGCAGGTAACACACATACAAGTGTCTGGAAATAGATTTATTTCTAACATACACTCCCAAACTTCTCAAGGCATTCAAAATTGGTACGCTAACATTAATAAACTTCTCAGATTTTATCTGAACCAACATCCAGTTCTTAAAATTGAAGAAACTGCAAGAAATGTCTCCAAGACATTTTAGCAGTGGGACAGCATTCCATAATGCCAAGCAAAAGCCATCCTAAATATCTTTACTTACATGGGTCACTTTTTAGGTGTCCTATTCTTTCACACTATTGGGAAGAACTCAAAGTTCTTATTCCAAAGCTCTCATTGCAACAAGTTCACAAATTATGTGGTTGGTAGCAACCCCATTAATACTGAGATGCAAAAACCTGCCCCCAGGGCATCGTGGATGGAATGAAAACATGAGGTGTAACTTTGCAAGATCAGACACTGTCACTGGTCAACTTACTGATGCTGCTGTGCTTTTTATTTTTAAACCAGTTGCCTTCTTTGCAGAGCATTGGTAAGCACGTTTTTGATTGTTACCTTCTAATTTCTAGGTTTCTTTCACTTTTTAAAAAAATTCCAATAGCATCTATTCGAGGGAGATGCTCTTTTGATCTGGTATTAGATGGATGACTCTCATTCTGCCAAAAAAATTTGCCCTTCAGTCAACTCAGAGCTGCTCCCACAGCAAGTCCTTACAGGAATAAGGAAATGCTCTTTAACAGCTAGAACAATCTGTACAGTTAAACATATTTTTAGTCTTCAGTCCCCAAGGAACAGTGAGTAGAACCGAACTGCAAAACAAATATAAAAAAAACCCCAAAATTTGTTGTTAGATATGATTAATATAACTTAGCTCACAGCAAGCAGGTTTATTGTAACTGATAGGCTATTTCAGTACAAATGACCATTAATGGTTTGATAACTTGGGGCAGGAAGAAAGAGGAGGAAAACCCAAGAAATACTTATGATAACTCTTCCAAAGATGGAAGAAGTTCTCTTTTTTAAAATTGCACCAAAAAAATCCCCAAAATCAGTTAAAGAAAGAAATGCTATGAACACTTCAAGTTTATCTCCTTAAAAATGTTTATCTTGAGTCAACATTATAGGAGAAATTCTGTGTTGACATAAACCAGTATGAGTGTGTCCACCAAACCAGCAACCTCCACCAGGGCATCCAGGCTCCTGAGTCACTACCTAAACACAAGTGTTCCAGAGAACAAATAGCATCAAATAAATTACTTCAGAGAAAACAATGAGAAAGTTCACCACTATTTCCACTTCGAAGCAGGTGGGAAAAAAAAAAAAAAGAAACAAAATGAAAAGAAACAAAAAGTCATCATGTCTGTAATCAGAGCAAAATTCCCAAGTGAAAGGGACTTCATCAGCATATTGCTACTTGGACAAGAAGGAGAGGGGATGGGAAGAGACAGGAGAGACTTGCAGAGTAGTAACAATCAGATTGATACATTGCTCAGTATGCACAACTGTCTCAAAACTACATTATGGCTGCAAGCAAGAATGAATGGAATTATATATACATACCAGTGTAATGATAAGGTGACAGTTAAGTGCCAAAGAAAAAATATTAAAAAAACAAAGGTGAAAGAAGTTTTCAGCTATCCAAGAATAACCCATCTGGTCTCAGTATGCCAAAAGTGTGGTCAGATAATGTATAAAAATTTATACCTAGGAGCTTAGATATGTTTAGAGAGTTTTGATATTTGTTTTACCTCCAGTGAGTGAATTTGTGTCCCACAGAGCAGTGGTGTTTGCCACACTGTTGTTTACTTGTATCAGCAAACACCAGAGTTGCGTAGACTGTGCACTGAACGACTCACAGACTTTCAGTGCTACAGAGGAGCAGAACTACTGTCTAAGCCTTCTAAAATAAATAACAGTTTTTAGATATTAATATAACTTATTTTATAAATCAAAGAACAAGTTTTAGAGGACATTTTTAAGGGCTAAATTAACAGATACAGATACAAGAGTAGTGAAGGCAATTTCCACCTTTTTGGTTGTAAAGAAATACCTCAGAGGAGGCATGTCAGCACACCTATAAGATCACAAAATAGCTGAGGGTGGAAAAAAACCTCTGGAGGTCATCTGGTCCAACCCCCATGCTCAAAAAGGGGCAGGCACCTGCAGACCATTGCCCAGGATCACCTTCAGAGAGCTTTTGAACACCTCCAAGGACAGACTCCCTCTCTGGGCAACCTGTGCCAGTGCTCCATCACCCTCACAGAGAAAAAGTGATTCCTAATGTTCAGATGGAGCCTCCTGTGCCTCAGTTTGGGACCACTGTCCCTGCTCCTGTCACTGAGCAACACTTGGAAGAGCCTGGCTCTGCCTGCTCTGCAAAACCCCTTCAGGCAGCTGAACACATTTGTGCTCCTCCCTCAAAACCTTCTTTCCTCCAGGCAGAACAGTCCCAGCTCCCTCAGCCTTTGCTCACAGGTGAGATGCTCCAGATGCTTCATCGTTTTTGTGTCCCTTCACTTGAAGGGAAGTCCCTAGTAGCTCTGTCTCTCTTTTACTGGGGAGTCCAAAACAGGACCCAACACTCCAGGTGTGGCCTCATGAGGGCTGAGTAAAGAGGAAGGACCACCTTAGGATCACTGAGGGTCCCCTTCCTTCCCCTGCTGAACAGCACTCCTCCTAGCATAATGCAATTAGTCCTTTCCAAGGCAAGGGCACATTGCTGGCTTATGCTCAGCTTTGTGTCCACCAGCACCCCTGGGCTTTTTCTGGAGAGCTGCTTTCCAGCTGCTCATCTCTGGATGGTGCATGGGACTGTTCCTCTCCAGGGGCAGGATTCTGTGCTTCCCTCTGTAGGTCCTCCAGGTGTACACGTCTTCAAAGAAAGGAAAAGTTGCATACTTGGACTAAGATGCACCCTGCTTTCATTGACACCATTATTTCTAACTTTCAGATATAGGCTGGACTTCTTGAAAGAGTTTTTGCTTTCCCTCCCTTCCCTCCCTGACAAGGAATCCCTCAGCCCCACTATTCTCTTCCTCTCTCTCTCAAATACCAGTTATTCCCTGGAGTAGAAAAGGTAAGATTTTAGTGACAGTTCATTTCTGTTACCTTGACATTTTCTGCCTCATCCACAGTTTTCCAGCATTTTGAGAGAGTGGGCTTAGAAGAAAGAACTTCAAAAGGAAATATATGTAAAACTTTTCCATAATTAAAAGTAGTAAAGTCACTCAGGTATTTGTTTGTAGGATGTTCTCATGGTGTTTTCCAAGAGAAGTGAAGCAGCAAAAGCTCTCTGAGTTTGATGAACTGGGAGAGTCCCACTGCAGTCTCTGAAATGTCAAACTGTCATAGGAAGGAGAGCAGAAAATGATTTCTTTTGGGTCTTCTTATCAGACAATCTACTGCCAAAGGGCCAGCTAGCTACCAAACAAACAGCTCCTCTGACATAAATGCAGTAACCACAAATTCTCTTCAGCTCCTACAGGTGCAATTCAGCTCCTCCAGTCCAACTTTCTGGTGCAATTCAGCTCCTCCAGTCCAGCTTTCTGGTGCAATTCAGCTCCTCCAGTCCAGCTTTCTGGTGCAATTCACCTCCTCCAGTCCAGCTTTCTGGTGCAATTCAGCTCCTCCAGTCCAGCTTTCTGGTGCCCTCTCTCCCCTGGCCTCCTGCAGCCAGTTCTCCCAACTCCAGAGGGCTCAGGATCTGCCCCAGAGCTGCACACACCATGCAAAGGCTTGAGACACACTGCAGCACCCCAAAAAGCACTAAATGATGTGCAGGCACCAAAACCCACCCTAAGCACCCCAAATTACCCTAAATAACTCCTTTTAATGCTCATATTTGAATCATTTGGACAAGGTGTGTGCCCAAGATCCAAAATCTCTTTATCACATAGATGCATATGTTGCCTGTCCCAGAGAAAGAGCAATTATGCTCAACCATAAACTAGAAACTACTTATAATTCAACAAGACACAGAGGCAAATCGAGGCCACCTTACCACAGCACTAAAAGGGAAAAAAACTGGTTTGTGTCCAAAGTAGGAGAGCAAATGATTTTCCTTACAGCACTAAGTTCACCACAACCCCCTTAGACACTGGCAGCACAAAAAAAATCAGCCAAAACAGAACAGAGTCCTACACCTGTGCCTCATACTCCCAATGAAAGTTCATACATTCTGTCCCACAAAAAAATTACATTGCCAGGGCTTGGATGTTCCTCACATCTTTTCCCGTGACCTCCAGATTTTCAAATCCAGTTCTACACTCTGAAATATTTACAGTCCCTTGGTCTTTCTAATTAAAGAAGAAGAAAAAAAAAAAAAAGGCATCTTCAAGTATTTCTTCTTTGCTATTAATATACTTCTGAAAGCAATTAAAAGCTCCAGACTAACATTTCTAAGAAAAATATGACCTCAATCACTTGGCTCAGAAAGGTGCAGGGATGTTGTAGCTCTGAACTGGCTCCTCAGGGACCAGCACCAGTTTAAGTATATTGACATTATTCAGCTTCCTTAGAGAGGCCAATAAAGCCAATCAAGGAGCACAGCACCAATAATTAATCTCATTTCTACTGCAGTATTTCCAGGTGCTGCAGTTTCAGCCTTTGGAGTTGGCATCTTCTCTTTGATACACAATATTATTTTGGGATTTTGCTGTGAATGGACACCCTTAAAGCTTCCTTTGGGGGCTCAATGGCTATGATGTGACATGCTATGAATAATCTCACTGTGCTGGATGTGGGCACACAAACAGCAGGACTGTAACAGATCTCTCATATCTGCACTGTTCCTGTACAAACAAATTTTGTGGCATGTATACAAAACCAGGAAGATTATTTACTGCATGTGTCTACAGAAACATCTGCTCAGTATTTTTCAGCACACTTGTATCTTGTTACATAATCTCAAGCAATGATCACACTCAAAATGAAGAGTCCTGCAGTGATTCCCAGTAGAAAGGATGGAGGAAGATTTCAGGGCCTCCCATTTATTGCTCTTTTCCAGTTCTGTCTCACTGGGATTACTCAGGACATCAAAAATTTATCAGCATAAACATAAATGATGATCAATGATCAGCACCCTAGTCCCTGTTTTGTTCTACCAAGCTGTCTTGTAAACAATCAATGCTATAATTAATAAGTGGTGACATTCATCAACAAGAACTGCACTGGCTTTCACTGATGATGTATCAGAAAATTTAAGTATGCTACATAATATCAAAAAAGATTCATTTTGGTTAAGTTTTTAAAAATTTTAAATACAGAAGAAATGAGAGTTGAAGTTCTCTGGTCTTTGAGAAACTGTCATTATTTTGTTCCAGTTTAAAAGGTTTCAACATCTTATTTCAAAAATTTATCCATTACAAATGTGAGGTATTAATTAAAATTCAGATAGCTTGTTCACAGTTTTTATGACTAGAGGCTTAATTCTTTTCTACAGCATGTCATTATTTAAATCAAGTCTTACTTAATTCAAGAACCATGGGAAAACAAAAGAAAGAAGAGGACTCTGGAAAACTGAATGAATGTCAGATTTCAAGGAAGAGTAGAGGGCAAGGAATTTTCAAGTCCTAAGGAATATTAAATTTGCTTAAGCAAGTCCTTAAATATAATGTCCATTTCACCTAAAAAACGGACAGAAAGAGAGAAAGACAGAATGGAGAGAAAGGAATTTTCAAGTTCTAAGGAATATTTAAGTTGCTTATGCAAGTCCTTAAATATAATATCCATTGCACCTAAACAATAGGACTGAAAATCATGATTTTCAAAGAAGTTATCTCAATTATTTTCTGAATCTGTCTTTCAGGTTGTGAGCTAGATGGAGGCACATGCGGGCTTGCCAAGTGATCAGCCTTTTAGGACCCTTCTTAACTACTTATCTCTAGGAAAACTTTACAGCTGAATTAGTATTCCCAGTTCCTTAATGCTTTATGGAATCATTAAGGAGGTAAAAAGGCACACAGGTATGTAAAGCATTAGTGCTTCTAAAAATGTACAATGCACAAAAAGGTATCTTGAACAGTGTGAAGATGAGCACTCAAAAGGCAGATGGGGCCAGACTGAAACACCCTTGAGCACCTGTAAATCCATCTTGCTTTGTCTGTGCACACATCATGATAAAAATCCTCAGTTATTACTCAAAACCTGGATTTTTTTTCTTTTTTCTTTTTTTTTTTTTTTCTTCAACAGGTCCATCCCAGATCATTGGCTGTTTCCTCAATGAGCAAAGGGATATTCCAGTTTACTCTGCTATTCAGCAGGTGGCCACAGACTTTCCTGCAATCTCCTACTCAACTCCAACTTTGAGACTGCAAATTTCTTCATGGGTTTATCACCACCATATGGATACTAGGAAAATGAGTTCCATAATATTTGTAAGCATCACCTCCCTATGAAAAAAGGGAGAACTCTTTTAATGTCACACCTGGGGAACTGAGGTGTAAAGAGAGCAAGGCCTGGATGACTGTGGCCATCCAACTTAAGCTATAGCACAGAAAATGAGGAATGGTGCCAGGTGACCACAACAGGCTGAGCTGTCCTGAAATGGTCCAGCTGCTTCCAAACCACCCCAGGCATGCCCACAGCAAGACCCTGCCACAGATCTTGGCTGGGGGCAACCATTAATGAGTGAGGTGTCTCCAACCAGGAGCCAGAGGCCTTAAAAATGCAGCTGATCTCTGCACCTCTCTGGAGGAGAAGAGGCTGCTGAGCAATGCCAACAGTCAAGCAGTCAGATGCTCTGCAAATGGGATAAAGGGGTATGGAAAACAGCTTTCAGCAGTGCTGAGGGACTGGAGTGTCTCACAGACCTCTAGGAGAGAGGCAGGAGAGTCCCTGGGCAGCCCTCAGCTCTCCTTAAGGGAGTTGTTCTTTCTTTGCAAACTTCTCTCTTTCATAATACATCTTTCAGAATCTATAGCTGTCAAATTTTGATGTAGCCCCATGCAAATTCACCTGAGCTAGTGAGTACAAGAAGGAAGTCCTGTGGAATAAATATCATGTGAACACATAATTAGATACTCTAATGTGGCTATATAATCAGAACTACAGTGAGCTAAGACAGCACAGGAAAAAATAATTTCAACATTGGATAATCTTTAGCACCTACCTTATTATTTTACTACCTTATTAGTAAGTACCTCATTAGTATTGTGTTTTTATTCAGCATATTTTTTAAAAACCCCAGGGAAAAAATGTAGAACAGATGCTCATAGGGAAATGACCCAATGTGGAACAGCTGAATCCACACTATATTTGTCTCTGTCATTTGTACTAATGGAGGGAATAATTGCAGCAGTGAGATGCTCTCACCATGCAAGCCATTATTTTGACAATGGGTCAGGTACACAAGACATCTGGGAAAAGACAGGAGAAATCTTTGGCTCTTCACTGCAGGGAGCAGTGCACCTGACTTGCACACAACTTCTGATCCATTTCCTCAGCCTTGACATTTTCTGCTTCTATAATCTTCATATTTTTCCTTCCAGGACTTGTTCTTCATCCACTCTTAAGCTTCCAAGCACCGGCCCTCATCATTATCCTGCTTTCCTACTGCCCCAGCTCCTCATATTGTTCCAGCCTCTAGTCTAGTTCTTTCTCTCTTAGGACTTCTTAAATTCCCTATTTTCCTGACAAAATGGCCATTCCTCATATCCCCAGCTGACTTAATTTCCCTTGCTTCTTTCCCATCTCAGACCTTTGTTCTGGACTTGCCAGGAGCCTTGTCTCAGGGTTTTTATACAGAAGAAGTCCAGCCACGGTTTAATCAGCCCCCATCAGGACCATTCCTTCCCCACTCTATACTCCACAGTCCATGTTATGTGTCCACTGCATAAAAGCCAGGAATTTTCTGGAAAAACTACAAAATTAACTTGAGGAGGGTCTTTGATGTCAGTTTTAACAGCCAGGGTCTGCACTGCTATGTACAGTAGGTTATTTCCATGTTTAATTATACCTGTCAAAAGCAAAGTAAAAGGATGTTGCCTCACCTCCAAGTCTCAAACCCCTATCCACAGTACAGGCAAAACAGCACAAAAACTGCAGAAAACAGTAACAACCAGCTGAACATATTTCAGCTGACAATTTAATTCCTCCTCCTCAACTTCAACAAATTGTGCCCAAGGCAGAGATGTGATGAACAATTGATGTGGTGTGGTGGAGTCATGCTCTGAAGGAGAGCAGGCTCTTGAGCACAGAGAAATTGTCCATTTATTCTCTTTCCATCCTTTACTCCCCAGCAGGATCAATTCTCCTCTGTGTCCCTGGACAAGGAATGAAGCTGACACATCAGCCATGGTTGGGTGCAGACCTTCAGCACAGTTACACAGCTCAGGAGCTGCATCTGGTTCCACCAACCATGCCCTGGTGAACTGCAGTGGTGGCCTCAAAGGGCAGCTGACCAAGGCAGCATTCCAAGGCATGGATGTCAGAGTGAAGGACAAACACAGCACAGAAGCCACAGGAAACAAAAAGAAGAGTCCACTTTTCACATTTTCCCTTTTCCTGCTCCTAGAGCACAGATCTCTCCTCCCACCAGGCTGCTCATGAAGTCACTGGTGAGTGATTTCTCCCTGTCCATAACTCATGAGCCTTTCATTAGCATTCCTCTCCCCTGTCCAGTTGAGAAGGGGAGTGACAGAGTGGCTTTGGTGGCCACCTGGACTCCAACCCAGGCCAGCCCCAGCTTCCCCAGCAGAGCACTTTTGGGCAGCACGAGGTGGGCATGGCCCAGCCCACACCATCAGACACAACTCTGAGCTGCACAGTGGTCCTCTACTTCCTGATTTTCAGGCTCAAACCAACAGAGGTGATTACAATAAAATCCTGCAGGACATCTACAAGTGAAACAGGATGCTTCCCAGATGAATTTTTTAGTTCAGATTTACAGCACCACTTAAAGCAGCCTTTTATAATTTATTGTAATCGTTATTGTCTTTTATAGTCACTTAATATTACATATATCTTTTGCAAAACTCAGCTCTTTTATAGTTTTTAATGTTCTGAAAGCCTGTCTTTAATGTTTATATGAACCAAATTATTTGTGTATAATTACACTTTTATTATTGTTAAAAGAACTCTTAATGTCCTTGATTAAAAAAACCCAAAATCTGTTTTGTTTTAAAAAACAAAGAGACTGAGCCAAAATATGCAAGGTATTGTGCTAGCATTCCACTTTCAAAAAGTAAAAACTAAGGATACTTTTCTAACAAAGCTTTCACAAATTATTCCTACTTTAATTAAATCCCTCTTTGCTGGAAACTAACAAAACGCCATTAAGAGCAGAAGACAGTTATTATCTTTCAGTCGTTTTCCTTTTGTATAATACATTATTACCTAAGTTTCAGTGATTCTTGCTGCGTTATCCACCTCTCCTTTAAAGAAAATACTCTGTAACCATAGCAATACTTTCCCACCCTGGTATTATTTCCCGCTGGTTTGTTCTAGGCTTTTGCACATAGCAACCACAGCAATCCTTGGTCCAAGCTGTCAACTTCTTCTTGGCAGCTCTTAGCAAAATTGGTGGATCTCTAAACTACCAAATATGCAGCTTTACATTTTCAAAACAAGATTGGCACCTGTGTTCTGAATAAACAGAGTATTTAAAATCATAACTCTACTTGTATGGTGTTTTGGTGCCACAAATGTGAGATTTTGATATTCTAGATGCTGTCTTCTAGTTTTATCACTTCCTGCAGAGCAATGCAGCAATCCCTCCTCAGGCAAAAAGCAACAGGCAGTGTTGTGACACCTCAGGTAATTCACTCACCGAACTTGCAACAGAACTCTGGGTTCCTGCTTCAAACCTGCCCCATTTTTCACTGACTTCAGGTAGGAGAACACCAGCTGCACCATCTACACCCCACCAGATGGGCTTCAGGCTCACAAAGGCAGCACCAGCTCTGCAAGGCTGGGACATAAATCCAGTGTCCAAAGCACTCAGGAGTCCCAGAACAGAGGGCAGATCTCAGCCATGTGCATAAACATTTAACAAATTCTTTATATTATTTCACTACTCATTACGTGATGCCATTAACATTCTCAAGTCTGAGTAGACCATCAATGTTCTTCTTCATCTCCACTCTACTGTGGATTTCAACTGAAGAGAAATAATTTTTTCCTCTACAAAAGTAAAAGCACATGAGAGAAAAAAAAGTGCTAAAAAATCCCCCACTTAAAAATAACCAAGCTTGATTTTGCTCAACACCCCTTTAATAGTATTTTAAGTTGCTGTCTAATAAGGACAACAAAAGCACTGGTAAATTTGGAGATTTAGTTGAATTTTGCCACTAGTTGAGTTAGTTTTCATAAGCTGCATAGTAAGGTCAAGTCAGTGAACTGTGGTGAAGCAGCACAAATTATAATTGGGAACAACAGTAATTTAAAACATTGATGTTTTACTGTGAATCCTCTTATCCCACTGGAGTCAACAGGGCTTTTGTCATTAACATCTCTCTGTCAAAATCTTACCCCACTCATAATTTGCTCCTATGAATCACCCAGGGATATTCCCTTCATTTGCTCTCTGGAGGGGGAGTTCCAGAAGTGGAACTAGAGATGCAGGACAACTTCATTTACAAATCACCTACTGAGAGGTGATTTTCTTCCTTTGAAGGAAAAAACCCCATTTGTCTCAGTCACAACGACAGAAACAACCAAAGGAAGTTGGATAGGTATTAAATATATGTGTGTGTGTGTATATATATATATACACACATGCACACATCCCCACATATTTTTATTTATATATGTACAGCCCATATTTTTATATATATACAAACCCCTCCCATATTTTTATGTATATGTACACACATAAATAAAACAGAAGGGATAGATATCAAATAGAAATTCAAATGACCTAATATATTTGTGAGAGCTGACAGAAAATAGAAATAAAAAAAAGCAACTCACTAAGGCAGTATCAGCTAGCTAGGTTAGTTTGGGGGGTTTTAGAGTCTAAAATGGTACAGAAGAAAACTGGTGAAAAAAGTAGTTATAGAACAATTATTCCAGCAGGGAGAGGAAAGCCTACAGATTACTCTATTGTTCAAAGTGCTGTTGGGTTAAAGAATAGTCTTGTTTATATTCTAATTTATGGATGCATCAGATACCCATACACACCAAATTCCTCTACAACCATGACCCAGTTGGGGCTACACACCAGAGAAATCTACACTACCCAGATGGGCCAAAATAGAAATATAGAAACATATTCCTTATGAAAAAAAATCTTTACACCACTGTGGCCTATGGATTTTTTTGGTTTTTTTTGTCTTTTTGTAAAAGGGAGTTAGACCTTTATGCATGCAGAAGGAGAACAAGAGCCCAGATGTGGAAATAGAAAGAAAAAAAAAGGTATATCATAAATTTTCAAACAGGATCTAAAGAGAAGGACAAAAAGTTGAATTTTGCTATTCTGGTATTTTGTCTAGTGGAGACATATTTATGAGTAACTTACATAAAAATTACTAAGGTTTTCTTTTAAAGAAAAAGGTGGAATTGTGAAATTAAGGGTTCCTATGAATTAGCTATGTTAACTGAAAAATTAGCATAAATACAGAAAATAGGAGTAATTTTGTCACCAGAGCACTTCAAAATTAAGACTTAAAACTAGCAAAGTGCCCTATCACTGTACACTAAAACAGTACTTTGTATTTTATCACCTGTTATGCTCAATTTGTAGGAGGATTTCCAGACAGAATCTTTCAATTGATGATCACAAATAAGAAAAAAAACCCCACAACATTTTCTTTTTCCATAAATGAAGGTGGTAATAGTTTTATTAAATTCTAATTCAAATAATGTTATTTTAACATGTTGATCAAATGCATCAGGAAAACCAAGCATTATTTGCTTCATTTAGTTTTATGAGGGTACAATGGGAAATGCCATTCTCTCCAATCACAGGTTTTCTCAATATATCCACTTCACTGGCCTCTTAACAACAAATGCAATTACACTTTACTGTAAGATAATGAAATATTCACTTCCTTGCACATAACAGCTATTTTGTTTTGGATATAAACACTTTGGTTAAATTTTCTCTTATCTTAAAGATGCTATTTTCTAGAAGGCAGCATCTTCATTTAGAAAACTGGCATTTTCTGACTCCTGATTTGATTTACAAAGAGACCTAAAGGAAACAGAATCACTGAGAATTATTTTAAATTTGAAATTATAATTCAATCCATAAGGCTAAAGAAAGTGTACTTCTAAAAAAAATCTATTATTATTTCCTATAAACTAATGAAGGATTTACAGCACTTTAAATAACATTTTGCCAAGGTGCTCTTGCCCCAAGTCACAGGAAACAACATTGAAAACTTCTTCAGGAATTAAATACAAAATGAAGTCAATATTTTTTCAATGGATTGTCAGGTTAAAACAATGTGTCTTTTAATTTCATTTCTGTTTATAATGGTTCAGGTTGACATGACTTTAACAAGATTTCAAAAATCCGCTTAATGTTTTAGGTACATCTTGTGCCTCTTACGAAGACAGGTCCTTGATTGCACTCCTTATTCCTTGCAATAAGTTAACTTTTCTTGTTCTTACTTCATGTGTTTTGGAGACTTTTAATATTTATCCCTTCTTTTAAGAGGATAGCTGTCCAAAGTTCTACCTTCTGGAAATTATGAAAGTCTTAGCTTTAATGTTTTTGTGGTTTTGTTTGGTTTTGTGCTTGGGGCATTTTAACTAGCAAATAGTGTCTTTTTCTTTAATTGTAAAGGCCTCATTACAGTGACCCTTGAGACACAATTTACACATTTCTCTATAAATTAAGAATGACCATTGTTTTAATGCTGGTCTACTTAAAGAATGGTTGGTTTTTTCCCTTCCCATTTCCTGATATCTCAGAACCCTCTTTCAGAAAACTTTCTGTAACTGGATCTCATACAGGGAGATCAAATGATCCAATATTCACTGGAAAAGTAAAGAAGTGATAAAGGAATCAAAGCAGGAGCAAGGTCTGTGACAGACAGCAGATATTTTGGGGAGGTAAAGAATATCCTTTGCATATAAATCCATCCCTTAAAAAAAGAAATCATTTTTATCCTATTCTTACTGGAAAAGTGTGAACCAAACCCACAAATAAACCAGCTTTAAATTGCTGCCCTGAATCTGAGCAGAAGGAAGAACACAGCCACGTTTGGGACATACACATCAACCACTGTGGATGCAGTGCTCCTATTAGAATGTATTATCCCACAGAATCCAAGTTTATCAATGCTGGCCTCAACTCAAATATGTCGTTAGATGCCTTACTAAGTGCTTCACTAAACTGAGCCTTTAATGCTATTTAAAACTAACTTAATATAGAAAAGAGCTATAGATTAACTGACACATCTATTGCCTTTTTTGTTCCAATCACTTCTGTTTAAGTGCACTGCACTCTGGGGAACATAAAAACTTGGCAGGGGGGAGGAGGGGAACCTCAGCAAGCTATGTTTGACCTGGAATTGAAAATTCAAACACCAGACCATTCCAGACCTCAGGCTGTCTGATTCTTCCAGTCTCACGTAATCTATTCAATAGTTAAGCCTCACTCCCTATTACTCCTTAATAGTGGTTGTGCCTTTTATTGAATTCCTCAGAGCAAATCATCTAAAACTGGCTTTGAATGACCATGTGGCTCCTGGAGTTGATTTGGAAATCCAGAAAACAAGACACGTACCAGCATTTGAGCAGCTGGCCACAAAATGACAGCCTCAGGCAGGAACTCTGTGGTACAGGCAGCAAAGCCAGAACTCAGCTCTCTCTCACAGCACCTGATGCCTCAGCCAGGAGACCCCTCCCTGTCCTTGTGCCTTGTCAGTCACACTTTCCCACTCTTGTGACATGGAGAGTTTCAGAGATGAGATGTTCTCAGAGTAGGGCATTAGTGGGGTGTTGGCTACTTCAAAACAAGAAGTGAAAGCTGCCTGCAGAGCCCAGCACCTCCTCTGGACAAGGGTTCAAAGCAGGGAACCCCCTCCCTCCAGGGGTTTTCAGCAAGCCCCAGAGGTTGCTGCTGCCATGAGTAAGAGGGGAATTGCACAGAGAGGCAGGTGGCAGGAACCCCTGGGAGGAGGAGATTGCCAAGGGCAAATGTCTGTTACAGCTTTGTGAAAAAAAATTCATCTCAGAAATATCTGTGAACATCTCAGTAACTGCCTATCCCGGATTCATCCCATAAACACCAGAGTTTTATCACAGGTGTGTTTCTCCCAGAAAACAAACAACCGTAAAAAAACCAACAAAATCTCCAATACTTATCATTTATTTTGTTTTTGCTATAGCACACACATCCATGAAAACAGAATTAAAGTAGCACATGCAACCTTGATTTCAGCATTTCCCTCTTCTAGTGGCCTGGCTGTGTCACCTTAGCAAATCTTTAAAAGTGCATGGTGTATATGCAAAGCTTCCTCAAACTTAGGGGGGGAGAAAAAAAGCAATCAAATCAGGCAAATTCCTTTTTTTTTTTTTTTGGGTCAACCTGTCAACAATTGAACACCTGAGAGACAGGGTGAGAGCATTAACACCCAGTGCTCTTGCTTGAGTCAACCAAGAAGCCATAACACAGAAATCCTGTGTTTCAGTGCTCTGGGAAGCAGCAGCATCCAAGCTCCCCATGGCTGCCCCTCATTTTTTGCCATCTTGCCCTCATTACCAATCTGACCTAATGTTTACCTTTCCTGTTTTCACAGCAAGTCTGGCCCTGTTTGTTGCCTGTTTTGCAGCTTCTATTGCACAAGAATAAGAAGTGCTTCTCACTTTTACTCACCATCTTCCTCTGCTTTGGAAATTTGGAGATTTCACCTGCCTTATCCATCTATCCCATCCTCCAACTGAGTCAAATAAATGAGACATGAGGCTGTACTTCAGGTAGGATGTGCTAATACACAGAAGTATCCAAAATACATTAGCCTCATGTTTTTCTGTCTCTAAAGAGGCATAACTGCTTTCTTTTTACCCTCTTTTCTGCCCCTCTCTGCCAATCAGAAGACATTTTCACAATCCATATTCCCCAACATACAGCCTGGAGTTTGTTTTGAGGCAGAACAAAAGAAATAACTTCTTCCAAGTGGTGCACAGTGAAGTTATGGAGTCAAGGCAATTAGGCCTAAAACTGACAAAAGAAAATGACTTCACATCCCAACTGAAGAGAGCAAATGGAACAAAATGTAATGGAAGAATGACACAGCTGAAAACAAAACAAAGACGTACCATATTTCATAACAATGCAGATGTTAAGATATTGAAAATATTTTTAGCATGTACTAGGGAACACAAAAAAGAAAAAAAACCTATTGGGAATAAGAGTTCAGATCTACATTGTTCCTCTGTTTTCATGACGTTTACAATAGTATTTTTCCCTCCCACCCGCCATGAATTTAAACAGCTCCAAAAACAAGCTCTTCATTTTGCCAAAAAAAAAAAAACAAAAAAAACAACATGTTCATTATTTTTAAGTGTATTCTAGTGAATAGTACCTGAAGCAACCCATTCAACTCTCTGCAGCTGGCTTTCTGCTTTCAGAGGCCTTAATTGTCTGTACATGGAGCTCACCTTAGTCACAACCATGTTGGACCTTTCAAACCCCACTCCATTTTCAGTTTTGAGTTCTAGTATGCTGTACACTTAAGTCCCAGAAACTCAAAGTAGCTTAACCCAAAGGGCATACCTTTTATTTCAAAGTCAATTTAACACTGTAGGAGTTGCTCATGTACACTCACTCCGTTGTGTGTTATCATCCTTTTCCATTGCCCTCTCCTCTAGAAACTCAATTTTCCTTCAGCTGGGTAACCCACACATCCTTCAGCTGCTGCGAAAGCTAATTCCTCCTTTTCTTTTGCCCATGACCTGCCCTTCTGCAGACACACAGATAAACCCTACAGTGAGAGGAAGGCCCAGTACACCACGACAGAACTGCTGTGGTCCCAGCCACACCAGGTTACCCTGTGCCCTGCTCAGTGTCACTCTGGGCTGTCTCACCTGAACACCCCTGCACGAAGCAGCTCTGCTGCGCAGTGCTCTTTGTGCCTCCTCAAGACCAGTTTCTTGCTTGGACACTCTGCTGCCTTTCTCCAAAGGGTGAAAGCAAAGCACAAATGCAGCCAGTGTGGAGGTTCTGAATTCCCCCACCCATCCAAAGAATGGTTGGCAGGAGTAGCTTGATGGCACAGGGGGACAGAGAAGGGAATCAGTTTTCTCACTATAACTTGATTCTCCAGTTTCTAAAAACCAGCATCCATGGCCACCTCACAAACTGGACCAGCTGAGGAAAAAAAACTCCAGCCCCTCAAAGCTCCACACCCAAAAAGATGCCAAACACCACGAGGTTATACCTCCTTTCTCCGCCTCATGTACATCTTGTGAGATGTACAACACCCTCCATTTGCACTGAGGGTTCTGCACATCCCAGCAGCACAAATTCCCATGAGCACAACACAGCCAGTGCAAATCTTGGATGCTTTCTCAAAGCCTTAGTTTCTGAACTTATGTTACACAACACAGTGAATCCTCACCTGCCCTCTGGGATGGGAAGGAATGGCCAGGAGTGGATAATTACTGCCTGGATAATCAACTCATAAGCAGCCTCAGTTATCCCCCAGCAACAATTCACACTCCAATAAGGAAGGGACCCACAGAAACTGAATTATGACAAACCATGTGCAACCACAGTGTTTCCAGAGGAGAAGTACAGAGAGTGACAACAGAGGGGCTGCAGGGAAAACTGCAGCAGTTTAGCAGAGTGATACCTCCAAGTCCAGGGTTTGCACTGAAGAAGTCTTTGGGTAAGACCACATATGGATTTCAGCAGCAGAGCAGCCCAAGTCTAGTTTATATTGGACAGGATTAGATAGTATGTTTTGGTATGAAAAAAGTCTTCAGGCTGAAGCTCTACAGTGCTTTTCCTGGTAGCTCCCTCCCCTTGTTACAGGGAACCACCACACACCAGGAATTCTTGGTGGCTAGGAAAGCTGACCATTACCCAAACATGTAAATGGAAAAAAAGGGCTTGTGTGAAGGCAGCCAAGCAGCTCTGTGATCATCTTCACTTGTCAGTTGCCCAAAACAGATCAAGAGTTCCAACTTTATTCATGGAAAAGCCAACATTTCACTTCACATTGTCAGGAAAGAAATGCTGCTTGCTTCTCCCCTTCCAAATTTCTCAGGCAGCCCTGCTATGACTTTGAGGACATTGCACAGCTGAGTCTCCAGGACCTATTTACCTGCCACTGCCACCATCCATGACACTGAGTCAGATCACACTAGACTATTTATACAAGAGGAACAGCTTTGGAAAGCTTGGTTTAGTCTGCCTGTCTTTAGCTACAAACTACCAGACACAGGCTTCAGAAAGATCTGCCAAGAAATTAAAATCTAACTTGTCAGAAAGGCAGAAACAGATTGCAGAAGGGCAAGCTGGGAACAGGGGAGTTCCCAAGAGGTCAGAGTTTGTTGAAAAAAAAAAAGTAAAATTTTTCTAGTTTTTCCCTACACAAGAGGAAAGTACAGTCTGACTTAATTGCAAAGCATAATGATAAGCCAGCATATATGTACATGACTCATTTTCAAATAATTACAAAATGCAAGGAAGACACAATTTAGGACTGGTTTTTTACTCTTAAGACTCACACAGTAGAATCAGGTCTACAGTAGCGTTACAAGACTCAGGCACCCTACATAAGCAGATTTATCTCCAGCCAGGCCTGGTATTTCCCCAAAATCCCATCTGCAGACACAAATTACACACAGTGAAGGCAAACCCTAATGCTAAGCAAGGCCATGCTCCTCTGAGAACACACAAAGTTGGTGCATTTCTGAAACCTGGGGCCACAGCCTGGCCTGGTATCGCTCTCCTGGAGGTGGGGGATCACTGAATAAATCACTCAACACGTGCCTGGCAGGCAGTGCTGTAGAAAAGAAGGATTATGGCAGTCCTCAGACACCCAAAAGATACAAGCTCACCAATCTTGCTCTTTCTCTGCGTGGCGAGATCAATACTTGAATACACAGACATTGGAACTGTGTGCAGGTGGTGCTAAATAAAAGTGGAGAAGAAATAGAAGGAGCCCCAGGTGATTTAAGGGATAAAACCAAAGTGTCTTCAAGTGAGAGTTAAGGATTTAAGTCTGTATAAATTATCAGCGAGGATAATTTGTTTGAACAGAGTACCAGGGTAAGTGATGGATTCTCTGTCATCCCCTTAAGTTTTTGTAAGATACTGAACACAGCAGAATCACTGCAGAAGATATTTCTGTGTCCTTTGGCATGCAGGGTGTTTTTAAAAACAGCATGAGGATCTTTCTGGCCTTGAAAACAAAATTATGAGGGATGTGCTAAAGCTGAAGAATAAAGAAAATATTTAATGCTTTAAACAAATAATGTGTTTCGTATTTAAGTAAAACCACTTTCAGACACTAAGCATTACTAGTGGGGAAAGCACAAGCATTTACAAATGCCAAGTCAGCTTGACAGAAATTTTAAGAAATAATTTGATTTCTATGAAATATTTTCTGCTCATTCTCTAATTGGGGAAAATTTATGTGAATGTCAGTCTCGCCTCCTACAAATTATGACCAAAATATTGCCTTTTACTTCCCATCAGTGACACACCAAGTACTGGCATTTTTATTTCAAAATTTGTATGTGAGAACAAAGTTAACATATCAGTAAAAGGCTGTGGTTAGTTAGGTAAACTCCCCGTGGTAAATTTAGTTATTTCCTGATGTCACAACTTAGTAAGACAGGAAAGTCTTCTGCCAGTCTCTACCTTCTCGATATATGGCAACTCATTTCAAACCAAGAGGAGATACAAAAAGCTCCCCTTTTGCAATAAAGCAATTAATCACTGTCTGCTAACTTTCTTTCCTGCTTTTGTGCCACTTTTTAAAGGAATTCCCCACATTCTTCTTCCAAAAGTAGATTTTAGGTATGGCATCAAGCAAGTTATTAACATCAAATAAACAATTTCACCATATGTCTCACAAGGCCATGGGTCCTTTGCACATCTTCACATCCTTTTGGCACCCCCAATCCCCAAACAGTAGGTGCAGAAAATGAAAACATAAACCATTAAAATACATATAGAAATGTGGCAGCAAAAAAATATGTAAAGTAAGTGCAAGGTCAAGAAGTGCAAATATTAAACCCACTCACATTAAAAACTGAGAAATGCAATTAAGTTAATCAATCATTCAGGTTTCATCAATGGGTTTCTACTTGAATTACATGAGGCACAAGTAAATATTACAAATTTGAGTTTGAAATTTAGCTTTAAAATACACAAGCTATGCATTTGAGGCAAACTCTCTGAATGAGACTAGGCAGTGAATATGATGAGAAAGAGAAAATAATGGATTAAGAGAAAGCAAAGGAACACACAGCAAAGGCTTCATCTGCTGTCTAGTGTCTTTCTTACTCTACACAGAGCTACCTGAGACCAGAGATGCCATTTACTTCTAAAGGCCCCAAAATCCATGCACTGTGAAGCATCATGGATATCCTCAATAGCCAACATTAACTTGTGATTTAATACAGCCTGGAACCACTCAAAGGGATGAGGAGTAAGGCCTCCAAGGTCTCAAAGCCAGCTTTGTCTCCATAGAAGTCTCATTTTTTTTCCAGAACAAGAACAGAAATAGGGACATACTACAAGAACTGAAATTCTTGAGTTGCATTTAATTCATTAGTGACAAGTTTGTAAAAGCACCAGGTGATATTTTAACCATGTACTAGCTTCAAAAAATCTCTTCAATTCAGGCAAGATAAAAAGCACAGTTTTCTACATGGCAGAACAGGACAAGTTCTACAAAACTGTGATGAAAATTAATGACTATATTATGAAGCAAATGATACCAGCCACCAATGATTTGCAGCTCAACCAAATGAGAGGCACCCTGGGAAAATTCCAGCCAAGCTTTTTGGATTCTGCACTTTTCAACAGCCACTAACAGTGGAAACATAACTCAAGCACTGAAACACTTGTAGGGTACATTCTGTATCAAGTTTACAGAGTTTAAGCCAACCCAGACCCCTTAACATAACAAAAAGGTGTAATTCCCAATTCTTCATCTTATTTTTCCTTTCCAGATACACTGAGCTACCTTGGGCAGGAAGACCCAGCTCCTCAGCAGTGACCATCAAACGTAGCCCTGCTGCAGCTGCAGGAGTCAGTGGTCTTCTCTGGAGGGCAATTCAGGAAAAAAAAAAACACTTTGGAAACTCAGAATTGCCCTGGAAACCCCAATCATTTTCCACCAGCCAGGGAGGAAACACAGTCAGTGCTCCCTCTAGACTAAGGGCAGTCTTTCTGAATGTCCCACCAAAGCCATCAAATCTAATGCCCTTAAACCACTCCAGCAGAAAATAATGCTGCCTAAAAGAGGGGCAGAAGGAGGGAAAACCTTGCCTGACAAAGCAGGAGCATAAAATGGATTTATCAGAGTGGGAGGAAAAGGGTGATAATAAAGAACATTTCAGTAAGACCAGCTTGAGAGAGATTAACATTCAGTGTAAAAAAAAAAAAAAAAATAGAGTTTAAAAAAAAAATCACAGTAAAGTGACTGCCTTGGGAGAGAAAAATGTGCTGGATCTTCAAGGTGCCGTGCAGGCTTTTAGCAGCAGAGCTGGTGGAAAACCCAAGTGACTAAATGGTAACTGCAATCAGCTTGTAAAATAAGAGAAGCTTCTTCATAAGGGTCTTAGACTAAAACAGTGTGGAGATGGCAAAAGTAAAAGAACATTTGAGACAATTAGAGCAGGCAACAAAACCATCTATGAACTTTAACAAGAAGGCAGAAGTATTTCTTTCCCCATACAACCAAGAAAGACACAGCTGCCACTCAAGGAAAGTCCTGTGCTATTTCAGAAACTTTTGGTCTAAGAGATGAAACTTTTTATCTTCAGATATACTTTTGCATAAAATACCAAATTTAAGGGTTGAAGATTCGTAACATTTTCAGAACAAAATATTCCCCAGTTCAAATGTGGAAAATTAGATGGGCGTATTTTGAACACATGACCACTGAGGAATAATAGGAAAATAATCTTCAAGCAAGCAGGTATCAGTCAAAATTCAGATGTAAAACTAGAATTATGTAATAAAATATTTGACAAAATGATTTTTAAATGAACCTTTTTAATAATACCTGCTCAGTTATTCAGCCATTGCACCTTTTGCCCAGACTTATTGTTTGGTTCTTTATTCTCTAAATCTTTTGATAAATTTTTGTCCTAACCTCTGACTTCATTAAATGTAAAGAGCCTGAAGGACATGAAATCTAGGCACACATTCCTCTTTTCCTCTGAAGAATTTCAGTTCTTACTGCTAATTACAAAATTCTTGCCTGAGTGCCACTGCTCACCAAGTTACTTAATGTCTGTGCTTTTCAGAACAACCACATATTTTTCTAAAACTATTTTTTACACCATACTACTTTCCAAAAACCTCACAGCTACATTTGATTTAATCCTAACTACCTAAGAATTTTCCATTTTCCCAGCTTTATATCATCCATAGATTTGATAAGCTCCTCACTATGTTCCAAGACATCAATTAATGAGAAGTAAAACACAAGGCAATTTCTGTGGGACAAAACTTTCTTCTAACTTGAATCATTAAAATGAAATAAAACCTAAAGCAATCGTTGAACCAGTCATAAATCAGCAATCTATTTAACTAAGTAATCCACCCAGCTTCAAATTCTTACGACTTTTCTAAGTTTTGCTGAATCAAAAGAGCTACAGCAGACCTCTTGGAAGGACTGTTACCTTCTGAAGGTTTCAAAAGTCCTTACAAGTACTACTTCCACTCTCCTCCATTCCCCAACCCCTGAAAAACAAAGCAATTCTATTTTTGGCTGAGATTTCGAGGTCTGTTTACAGAGGAATGGGGTGTGGGGGAAATGTTTCTTTTCACAGACTTTCTTAAATAAAAGATTCACAAGATATTTTTACAAGAAATTCAGAGAATCATAGAATTGTTTAGGCTGTAAAAACTTTAAGGTCACCAAGTACAAGCATTAACCCAGCACTGCTAATCCACCACTCAAATACACCCCCTTTGTCTACGTGTCTTAAATATCTCCAGGGACAGTGACCCCACCACATCCCTGGGCAGCCTGTTCCAATGTCTGACCACTCTTCCCATGACATTTTTTTTTCCTATATCCAATCAAAACCCTCCCTGATGCAACTTGAGGCCATTTCCTCTTGTCCTGTCACTGTTACCTGGGAGAAGAGACCAACCCCACCTGGCTACAACCTCCTTTCAGGAGTTTGTAGGAAGCATCATGTTTCTCCTGACCTTCCTTTTCTTTGGGAGTTAAAATTAAGAAACATAGGGTTGATGAAGACGGATGAGGAAACATTGTCCCAGAGCAGCTGCTGTGTCTGGATGCTGCAGTTCCTTAAAATTCCACAAACCATCCAACAGAACCCCCCTGCTCAAAAGCATCTTCACCACAGTCAACAAAATTTTGCACCTTTACAGACAGAAAAAATTAACTGGCAAATGCTTGCATGGGAAGGCATTTGAGATAACAGAGTTTAAGAAGTCGTCATGTACTTGGTTTGTCTCTGTAAAGGATCATACGTTTATCTAGTGAGGTAAAATATATCAAATTGAATAACCCTCTCAAGGCATTTGCCACCAGCAAGCTGACACAGCACACCACCACTTAGGGTAGCCCAGCTTGCTCTGACTGAGCAAGCAAAACAAAAAACTTATTTAAATTTCATAAAATAACCCAATCTGGGTCAATGGAGATAGTACTGTTATGTCTATGTGTTTGATATGCTGTTAAATATTCATTCCAATTAGAAATTATTTGTGCATGGGGTAAAGCAACCACGGAGATAATGTTTACATGCATCAGGAAGCACCAAGATGGATCAAATTAAAAAAAACCTCCACTTTTAAGTCTGATGATTAAAGGTAAGACTGCTGTGAAGCAAAGGAAAAAAACCAGAAAGACAAACCAAGAAAAGAAGGCATATCTAAAAATTGAAAAAGCAAATTAACAACAGTTTCAGGGTCTGAAATTAGAGGACCTGGAATTTCTGTGCATTCTCAGGAGCCAGGAGGATGCAAGGCTGCAGGGGGTGATGTCAGAAGTGCGTCTGTGCCTCGCCACAGCGCTCACGAGAGACCTGATAAGCAGATTTCTGGTTTGCTTTGGGCCCTGGCTTCCATTTTATCTAAGGTTTCATAAGAGTTTACAACTTTCTTTGTGAGCAATACAGACTTCATGCAATCAAAATCTGAATCAAAGGCAGCATGTGACTTTCATTTTGACTTCGGAATTATTATTATTTTCATTGTATTGTGCACAACCACTTCAATTATCAGGAACACTAAGAACCATCCAGATAAAAACTAACAAGTACAATCAACTATTTGTAAGGCATCAGAGAATAATTACAGTGCCTGACACCCTCTCCTCCAAAAAAGAAAAATATAAGTGTAGTTGACAACAAAAAGGAAAATAAAAAAGGTATGTATGCACAAGCTTTATAATACTGAAATATACAACCTGTTTTCTCAGAGGATCTTATATGAGAAAAATATAACTGAAATAGTTTTCAAATAACTGATTCCACTCAAAAAGAAAAGCAAAAACATACAGCAGTGTCCACTTTCTAAGATAACACTGGAATAAATAATTGCTTGGGAAACATGCTATGGCTGGTGCATCCCCTTAACTATTTAAGACCACACACTACAGTTTAAAGTATGATTTTAAATAGAATAAAAGTCTAACCATCTATGTTACTAGTGAAGTTCAGTTCCACAGTGTCTGGTAACAAGTTATTTTTAGAGAAAAATCAAACTTTGCTGTCATCTGTGCTGACCCAAATCTCCTTTAGTGTCTGGCTGACAGCAGTTCAGCTTCATTACCTCACTATATTAATTACCAGATAAAGAGAAAAGCAAGTTTTTTCCTATACTTATTATTTCCTTTAGTATAACATTCCATTATAGGAAATTAAAATCAAGCAATTACTCTAAGAAGTCTGTTTTGCTGTTGTTGAACAAATAGGAAAACTGAAGACCATTCAAGGGAATCATTAAAATAACTAAGCTAATGACAGGACTGATTCTTCTCCCACTCATGAGATGAGGGTTTTAGGTGGGGTAAATAATTAACCTCTTCTTTCAAACAGGGTCTATTGCCTAAATTCTGTAATTTACAGACACTTCATATAATCTTTTTGCATTATTCTGCTTTTTATTTCAGAAAAATCTGATTTTACTTTTTTTCCCCTAAACAGAATATTTTATTCTCATTTTTTAATATGGCTCTTAATAGGTAACTATGGAAAACTTTGTGGGACAATCTGAACTTTAGCAGAAAACAGATACTTCTCCATGAAACTCTTAAAAATGGGTTTAGCTGGTATTGTCTTTTCAAGTATTTTTATCTTAGTACCACTGGGAAAAAAAGTGACCTACTAAAACCTGTAGAAAAAATCAGATCTAACAGTAACATATAGAATAGGTATATTCAAAGGCCAGCTTTGACTTAGGGAGGCCAGTCTGCTTTGTTTCCCTTGCCAGTCTGTAGCCAGTATGGAAAGAGAAAACCTCCAGTGGGTAATTCAGAGCAGAAACCAGCTTGGGGTGCTCCTTATCACCCACTGGAGAGGCTGATTTATTGTACCAAGCCCGGGAACCCAAGGAGACCAATATTCCTGGGTTAGATTAACCTTTGTGTTCCCTGCAACATCCATTCCTGTGACTCCTTGTAGGGTGCAGCACAGTGCTTGTGCTGATTCTGTGCCTCATGGTTGCCTGTGTTCACACCAAGGTTTACCACTGGGAGACTCTTCTTCAATTTCATTTATTACTGGGTTGGAAGGCTACACAATCCTGGTTTCATAACTTCTAAATACTTTTAATATTTAAATGCTATTCTCATGTCTAATGGTCAAGTTGTTGTTTATTCTGAACAGTCTAATCTCTCCAAGTTCTTATTCAGTGCAGCTTTAGTCCTTCTACAGTTGAATAAGGAACAAGCTTTGGTGTAACCTCACCATATTTATAGGAAAAGAGATTTCATCTTCCATGCTCAAAACCTGTGTTTTTCATTTTATTGTATCAATAAGCATTTTATCCTGAACCAAAATTTTCCAGTTTATTTTTGTGTGTAGGTTTTTAATTCAGTCCACCTGAAGATAAACCCAAGTGATAACAAGTGTCCAACTTACTTTAAACAAGGACAGAAGCAAAGATGAATACTGGTACTTCAGAACAAAGAATCTTAACTCCCTTGTATAGGCATTAAACTCCACATATCACACAATCATAAAGGCTGAAAAAGACTTCCAAGATCATAGAGTCCAACCTTTGGCCAGTCATCACCATATCAACTAAACCACAGCACTAAAATGTGGTAAAGATGGCTACATGCCTCAAAGAAAACTGAATTTTTTTTGCTTTGGGAAGTTACCAGGCCTGAGAAACAAAACAAAACAATTCTGTCCTTCTCAACATGTTTTCCTCACCAATATTTCTGTTATGCATCTGGAGTGACATTTGGTCAGCATTTTCTGTACAGGACTGCAATTTTTCTTCATTTTACATGTTAATAACCACATTCAGTCAAGCCAAAGATATATCTATGCTCATATTAGCAAAGGCTGAGAACAGAGGTCTAGGAAGAGCACAAAAAGCTTGCAGGGATGCCCTTTGGGATCCCTCTGCAGCCTTTGGGGACTGGGCTCTGTGTTCTTCTAAGCAAGAGCTGATGCTTTTGCACTGTCAGTCCACACCCAGATAATCCTGCAGTGTGTGCAGTGGCTCACAGCTAAACTATGCACTATGAAAAAAATACCACCTCTCACTTGTTCTGAACCTGTCGCTTGATAATTTTATTTGATCCCCTCTGGGTCTTGTACTACAAGAGGCACTTAATGAACATTCCCTGTTCATTTTTTTCCATTACACTCCTATATAGATTTTTATCATTTTCATCTTTAGCCATTTCTTTGCCAGGCTGAAGATTCTCAATCTATTTAATTGTTCTTTATCATCACTGCCATCCATTTCTAGTTCTGTTATCTCTCCCTTTTTTTCCCCCCCATTCTTCCTTTAAATCCAGGGATCAGAACAGCACCCAGAGGTCAAGAGAAAAGCACAGGCAGTTTACAAACTGGCATAAGAGACTTCTACTCTGTGAGCCATTTTTCCCCGATTTTTTTTTTTTTTTACCAATCCCAAACACTTGATCAATGCCTGGATTTGGTATGATAAACTCTCTACATTGCTTCCTTCCTTGCCAACAATCTCAATAATGGCAGGATTGTTCTCCTCCATGTGCATTACTTCATAGCACCAGCAGCAAGCTTCAAACCCAGTTACTAAGCATCACAAGCTCCCTTTTGGGTTCTTCATAATTGGCTTTAATTTATGCTCCTCTCATTAACTTAGAATCATTCTGCACTCTCCCTTCCAGATCACCAGCACATACTGGTGTTAAACTTAGCACAGATCCATGAGTAACTCCACTGGTGACCTCCATCCCTTGTGTTAACAATGTCATTTATTAACATTTATTCATCTTTTGGCCATCAGTCTAAGACAGAAAAAATTCCTCTTATGTCAGAGCAGTTTCATTTTGCTCAGCACCTTTGGTGAGTCGTTCTCACAAGACTCCCTGAAACCCCAGTGTACTGCATCAGCTAAATCACACTTACTCACAACCTCAACAGTGCCTTCAAAGAACTTCACCAGACCTGTGAGACTGTTCTGACTCTTTCCTGGTACATCAAATTGTCCATGAATGCTTCAGTTTTCTTCTCCATTGTATTTACCAGAAAACTGGCTGGTATGAATGCCAGTCAAGCTTGTCCTGTTGTTTCCCACAGGTTTTCTGGAAGCCTTTATTAAAACTGGCATCACCTTTGGCACCCTCAGCTTCACTGCTACTGTGAACATTGTTATCTCATATGCCTTTAGCTACAGGTGCAATATTCTTTGAGCTCTTTTAGATCTTAGTTATCTGTTGGACCATTGGCCATCCCATTTCTGATCATTTTGAAAGAACTTATGGCAAGCTTCTCTGCCTTTTACAAATCACATATCAGGCTTTAACTTGTTTCACTGTATATTTCATATTTATTTTGCAAGAATTTCACCTTTTTAAAATTTTTGGACGTCTTATTGCAGAGTATCTTTCTGTTCCTTAAATCTTGCTCAACCATGCTAAATATTCCTCAAAAAACTTTTTTTAAAGAGTCAGAAAAGCAGTTTTTAGGGAATATGCCTTTTTTTTTTTTTATCCTGAGTCTCTCCACAATAGCTACAAGCATTTTATTCTCTTGACAGTTCTTCTTACCAGGCTGTCCACAGGAACCCTAATCAGTGTTCTGCTTGATACCTTCTCCATGGCAGATGTTGACTGCCAATAACTCACTGTAGAACTAAGCCATCAATCCCTCCATTTTATATTCCAGTCTTCCAATATTTGCAAAGAAACATTTCCATTTTGGTCTGCCTGCCTGTCTTTCTGTGCTCCTGTGTAAATAGGACCTAATTTATCCAGCAGTCCCTCACTGTTCTCTAAGTGACCTTCATCAACTTCACCACAGTGTCACCTTGAACCTGTGTGCCTTTCCTGCTCGCCCTCATGCAGAACTTTGGGATTACACTGCAGACTGATGCTGCATAGCTCTAGAAACTTCAGAACAAAGAATCTTAACTCCCTTGTATAGGCATTAAACTCCACATATCACACAATCACAAGGGCTGAAAAAGACTTCCAAGATCATAGAGCCCAACCTTTGGCCAACCATCACAATATCAACTAAACCACAGCACGAAAATGTGGTACAGACTGATACACTCTTCACAGAAAACTGAACTTTTTTTTTGCTTTGGGAAGTTACCAGGTGTCACAACAGGACACAGACTAAAGATGCTTGGCTCCAGTCTGAAAGCAGAAGAGAATCAGAAGGTTTTATTTACAATTCATTCAGCCTTTTTATATCATGCTGTGCTAAAAAGGCACATTAGTGGTCCATAGGGCTGACACCTCTCTCCATTGGTTAAGTAACAGAAACAACACCTGGGAGAGAGGTTGTTATGGGAAAGGAATATTGTTTACACAACATTGTTTGGTAGCAAGGAAAACTGTTGAAAATTTTCCCTTGGGAAGTGCTAGCAATTCTCAGGCTCAGATATATCGGGCTCACAACCAGGCCCAAGAGGAAAAAAAATAAAATCTGTCCTTCTCAACATGTTTTCCTCACCAATATTTCTGTTATCCAGCAACTCATGTGTTGCTTCCAGCACTCTTTTGGTAACCTTTATGCCACCAGTACTTCTCCACCACAAGAAGACAGCCTCGACTCCTTTTGGAGTGGCTGTAAGCCACTTTAGCATGTGGTTTAAGGTTACCAAACACTCCCTCCCAGCACCGTTACACTCCACAGCAGGGGATACCCCTCCATCACCTGGAACCAACACCATGCAATGGAATTCTTAGAGCAAAAGGATACTTGGCCATCACCTGACAGGCAAGGTCTTGTCTACAGGATAAGATTTTTTTGATGCCATTTTGGGGTTATTTCTCCTTTGAAGAATGAATGTCCCATTGCATTACAAGTCCTCATGGAATCCCAGTGGCAGCCTCCCTGGAGGCAGAGGTGGGGATACCTCCCTGGAGGTTTGCTTTACACATTTGCTAATTGAGAGCAGGTTCCTTACACTTGGCATGTTGTGACTTTCACAAGAATGCATTAATCTGCAAATGAGCATCTTGCAGTGTCATAACTATCCCTTTGGTTTAACAGCTGTATTAATACTGTTGAGGGCAAGTAAATGCTTTTTATTTTTTTCTAACTAGAGATCTGATATCAACCTCCAGCCTGAGGAGCCAAAGGGTGTAGGTTCAAAGGCCTCAGACACACTCCTTGAGTTTTAGGCATTGTATTCCTTTGAAACATTCACTTTGTGTTGCTCCCTCCAGAGACTTTAATTCAGACTGTCCTCATCCTCCTGGAAGAAATTGGTTTTCTAAAAATCTAAAACCATTCTAGTGGTTTTCTAAAAATCCATCTTTAATACTGGACTGGTTGGGGCCTGTGAAACTTTAAAGTACTTATTTATTTTCTGAAATGTTAATTTCTCTGCCTTCCATTCAGCATGTTCAATCCATTCCTCAGGTTCCCACAAACCATTTTCAAGACAATCCTATGAAAGTAAGGAGGACTAAAAGTTTAATTTTTCTTGTGTAACACTCTGGTATCATTAACAGACATTTCCCATAACTGCTGGGCAATCATGCTTTATAATCTAACAGATCACAGGCACTTTATGATAGCATGAAAGTACTGATTGTGCAAGTCCTTAAACACTGCTTCCCTAAGACAACAGGACACATAACCAGCCACAACTTTTAGTTCAAAACAGAAGCATAGAACTGTTTTTTTAAGATGCAGCCTCTTCTACACTGTTGGGGGGAGCTGTATTATAAACACACCCATCACCAAACCAAAGAGCATTCTACATAACCAAGACTTGCTGATTCAAAGTAGGACCTCACCCATTTAGATTCCAAATTTAGATTTCTTACTATGAATTCTACTTTCAATTACACCAAGTCTGCTGCATTTTATTGGCTCGGATGTACACAGCTTTCGACACAAAAGAAGGCTTGAGAGCTTCCACACACACTCTGTCACTGCTGTATTTATAGTCAAGATGCTTAAACATTTGCATTTTATTGTAAGGGATAAATTGTGCCATACAGTACAGAGAAATTCAATACTGATTCACAAAACAGGCCTGATTTTTAGTTGATAGAAAATGGTTCTAGTTTCCTTTCCACCATCAAATCTAATTTAAAGTAACCCAGTGCAGTGCAAATACATCAGATACTTAGTAATCTCCTGTAATGGCAGGGAAATTCATCACAAATTGCTGAATGTTATGAATCATCTTGTGAACACATAACTGCCATACACTGAAAAAGGCACTTTAAAAAGTGGTTTCATTCATTTATGTCAATACTTCATAATTAGCACAGAGAAGTGTCTGTAAATTGAACTCTTGAGCATCACACTGCTTAGTTACCATTTTTTTAAAAATATTTTCAGCTCTTGATGTAATGGAAGACCCCATTAAAATTTTGTGCCAATGACAAATTACATTTTCATTTTCTCTTCTAAATGTGTTAGCACAAGCTAATGAACTCAACAATGTTCAACAAAGCCATAAGCACATGCTGACCTGTACTACACAAACAGCTCAACTGACTTCATCAGGGATATTAATGTAAGTTCTTGATGGATATCTAAACCCTGTTGCTCAATAACTTATAATAAAATAAAAGAACTACTGGTCTATATGGAAGTTAGTGCTGTTGCTCACTCAGAAGTAACAGGTGACAAGAAAAACATGACAGCCAGATGCTTAGAAGAGCTCTTTGCTGCACCCCAGCCTGAAGACCTAGATTTAGGCACCTTTTCATTTGTAATTGAAGGACTTTGAAAATTTTGCAGGGTATTCTATCCAAGGCACACAGTATTTTGAAAGCATTATGATGTACCCAAAACCAGAGATCAGGCTCTTACTATTCCCCAACAGAGATACAGCTTTTCTAAAGCAACCTTACAATTTCAGGGCTTGAGTGTCCAAAAGCCATACCTGAACTATGGTTTCCTGGTCAGTACTTTAAGCACTAGGTGGAAATAATTAATAATTTCTACTTGGATTCCATAATCTCAGATGCCCAGTCGATTCCATAATCTCAAGATGCCCAGTCACTATAATTTAACAGTTTAGAGGTGACAGCTGGTTGGTCATACCTATGGGGTGCACAGTCTTAGCCCATATTAACAGCAAAATAAATCATTCTTTCTGCAACTTCCTTTTGCAACTGGGCATAACTCAAGCTGTGCCCAAGGCCAGTTCCTGCAGAGGAGCTGGCACAAGGTGACTTGGTCATCTGTGGGCATTTGCAGTAGAACCACATTCTCCAGGAGCAACTGAAAAGTTGAGACAAACTGCTCTCCTAGACCAGAAAAGGAAGTGCAAGACTATAAATATATCTATGATCACAGTGATAATTCCACTTTGACGCTTCTGACCAGGATAACTTCCCACTCATCAGTTCTAAAAAATCCTCAAGCTCCAGCTCCGAGTTTGTCTCATCCTCCCTGACTTCCCAGGAATCCTGGAATGCAGACCCCTGGACTAATTTCCACAGGCTGTGCACACCAAAGTAAACATGCAAGAAAAGCCTTGCCTTACTTTAATTTTGCTAATTAATGACCAAATAATTATTAAAATAATCTAGTATTTCCTTGTGCTTTGAAATAGGAGACCTTATCTTGAGCTCGCATTACATACTACTTATTTTTATTTCTTAATTGAAAACAGTGTCTTTTTTTTTTTTTTAATTTTACAAGATTTAACCCTTAACAAAGTATGCATATCTCCACTGGACACTTATTTGAAACTACATGTAATTCTTAATTCTGCAATTTTCCTCATGCTTTCAATAACTCAATGCTCATTAAAAAACATTACTGATTAGACATCCAAAACATCAAGACAAGCAAACTTGTCTCTTGCATCTAAAGTTTCTCATTTTCAAGGACATTCAGGCCTGTAACTGCTGCTAGGTTTATCAATATAAAATCTATTTATTTACAGGGATTTAAAAAAAAAAATAAAAATCTGCAGGCTACTTAGTGCTCCAGTTCTCAATAGCTACAATAAACCATAAAAAGTAGGAAAATCCCACCTCTCCTTGCATACTGCCTTCAAAGTACTTCTGCTCCTTTTAGTACTCAAATATAGATTTTTCCATGACATTTTGATTAGGCTCTTACTGCGAGCACATTAAGTGATAATTGGTCCAAAAATACTTATTGAGCCAGGAATATCAGAATACAGTAAATACCGGGAGCACCATAGGCAGCTGTATGAATCACTTCACATACCTGTGGTTTTCCAGGTTCCTGTGCTTAGTCATGAGTACACTCTTCATATTCTCGTACACAGAACACAATTTCTGCCAATTTTTGTTCTTGGCTTCTACACTGCCACCTGTAGTCATACAAGAGAAATTAGCCATATTTTATGCTGCAAATCCTATTAGCACAAGGTTTCAGCTCACTTGTTTTTCTAGACAAACATCCTAAAGCATCCCCTTTTGTAAAAGGCGCATTTAGATAGTCAAACCAAGTTATTTACATTTTTCTCTTTAATACATTTGAGGAAAAAAGGAAAAAAAATCACCACCAAGAAAACCCAACACATTTTAAACCAAGAGGACATTTAAAACTCGCAGACTCTTTGCAGATTTTCATTTTATGCTCATTGCTTGGTGGACACATCATAATCTTGACAGAGCAAGGTGACTTCTGAAGTGCCAATGCAAAAATATCTGCATCTAATTATTTGGTAAATACAAAAAAACCTAATTGGATTTGTTCTTCCATCTGAAAAAGGAACATCGTTTTACAGAAACATAATATGCTCAGCTTAGTTACCTTACATAGGTTATAAGGAAATGCATACAAATAAAAATTGCTAGTATTTGAAAGATTTTCTCCTAGAGTTAGCAGTGATCCTGAACTTTTTTATACAAAGAAAAGCATTCGATTTTGAACTTTTTTTATACAAAGAAAAGCACTCGATTTATTCCAGGCTTACTGCACTTCGTGCAATATGCCACAGATGCTGCCAAATGAACCACTGACAACAAAATAAGACCTAAACACAGTACCGGGAGCCCTCACATTAATCCTTCCCTGAAAATGTGAAAAAAACCCAGAAAACGCATGCCTTCCTGGAAAAACCAAAGCTTCCTGGTGCTTAGAATACGGGTTTCACCGAATAGCGAAGTTTCGGAGTACAAGCTCTGGGGGGGAAACCTGGCTTTTGCACGCACATGCTTTCTCCTTTCCTCCAGCTAAGAACTGCTCACCATCCCTAGGAGCAGGAGCCCGAATGCTCCCACCACATCTCCCTGGAAGAACGCTCCGGAGCCAGGAGCGGGCAGAAACAAACTCGGGGCCCCGCAGCACGGGAGGCTCCGGGCACCCGCACCCTGCGCTGCCCTACGGCAGCGACACCCCCAGCCGCCACCAGAAACCTCACGCTGGAACAGAAACCGAAATCAAACGCGATTTCCAAGAACAAGCTGGTCTTAGAAAAAGAAAAACAAACAAACAAAAAAAAACAAACAAAACCCCCCCCCAAAAAAAAAACCAAACCCGAAGATGATATAATAAAGAAATAAAATTCCCAAGCACCGGCGACGCTGCCCACGTCCCGAAGCACACGTCCAGGTAAACCCTCTTTCCTTCCCACCAGCGCCGGCCACTCCCGGACGGGAGAGGCTCCGCCAGCCGCGGGAGCCCCCCCGGGACCCGGCCACCATCCCAGCCGGGCTGCGGCCGCTCAGGTGCGCCGGGCACCGCCCCGCTGCCCGCGGCCCCCCCGAGCCACCCCCCAGCCCCACAGAGCCCCGGCCCCACTCACGGGCCCCGAGCCTCCCCCCGCCCCGGCCGCGCAGAGGCTCCGGTGGCTCCCCGGGACAAGGGGTCACCCCCGGGGCGGCGGCGGGGAGCGGGCGCTGCCCACCCACCTGCGCTTGGCCGGGCCGGTGCCGCAGGATG